>CATIWR010331586.1:0-15609 GCA_949677035.1 Omphalea diandra | reverse complement strand
AATTTTCAGTTGCTTTCAGCCGTGCTTCTTCTTCATTTAGGTGGCATCTTCGAAGCTCTATTTCTCTTTCCACTATCAAATTTGCAACTTGACAAGGAAGAAAGTCTTTGCCTCTATAGAATATTATAAAAAACTTATTCCGGAGTAACAGAATTCCTCCAGTGAGATACTGCATTTGTTACATCAGTGTTAAATGCATAGAAGAAGAATTTATGCCCAGGACTGCTATTATGGATGATATTATGCTTAGATCACTACAACAGTGTTATAACAGCTACAAATAAGAGCACGTGACACCAAAATTAGGATGATTTTTGTGTGAATATAAAAGGTGGATTGCATTGCCTGAAATTGCAAGCAACTAAAGTGTGTCCAATACCTTTCAGTGACAATATGCATAGGAAACTTGCCAACATTTATCAAATAGACAAAGGATAACTATGCTTATTCACATATTATAAAAACAATTCTGGCAATCATGGATGTACTAACTATAAATTACTAAGTTACTCTGCAACACTTGCCTTCAGCTCATTTGCCATTTGCTCATTGTCAGTATTTGGAATTCCCCACTTCACAGCAATCTTGGCTATAAGACTCTTTTCCCACAACTTTAAGATAGCAGCAGCTAAACCTTGAAGTCTTCTGTTCCTTCCTTAATAAACAAGGGAAAAGAAAAATTAATTCTTGAGTACGAGAAACAAAATCCCCAACCACACAATTCTCTATGCATAGCCTGGTATGCCAAAGTAATGTTAAAGTTCAACCCAATAATAGTTGTTCTAATGCAACAATCCCTTTCTTCTAAAAGCATTACTGAATTCCGCATATTTCCGTCATGATAGGATAGATTATTTTCTTTCTTCTATTGCTTCCGCTATTTTATTGTCTGCTTGCACTTATATAAACTCAACAGTATGCATTTGTTTCTAGGGAAACATCAACATATAAGTTACAGTTGAGAATAAAATACCAAGGACAAAATGAGTAGGTAGAGCACGAGCAAGCTTCCTCAAGTATGTCAGTTCCTCATCTTTCAACTTTGGTCTAGCATAGGAAGGACAAAGCCTTGATGGAGTCCTAAAACCAGGAACCACTTCCAGAAGCAAATCTGCATCTACTGGCAATGGCTTTTGCATCCACCAATCAATAAAACGAGGTCCCAAGCCATCCAATAGTCTATCAGTTTCTCTCTGAAACAAGGATCCACTAACTGGCAGGGAATGAGCATCATCTTCCATAAACATGCTGGACGATATAGACTCTTCGCCATCCTTGCAGCTTGTGTTTACATCCACGGTACTTAGATAGGAAGTCTTTAATGAATTATAATCGCGACCTCTGTAGATAACAAGGGAATCTTTCCTAGACCAAATAACCAAGCCCCCAGTCTTCATCTGATTGTGAAGAAAAATAATAAGAAAATGAAATAAAAGTTTCACAGGAAAAAATAAAAACAAAAACAAGAAAGAAGGAAATAGTAATAAGCATAAGCAATGTTGTCAACTCGCGAGTTGACTCGTACGATTTTACGAGTCAAACTCATGTGAATGATTTAACTCGTACATAAAATTGAATTTGCGGTAAAATCGGGTGAAATCGAATGTTAACTCGTTAAACTCGGTAAAATCGTGAGTTGTTTCACGATTTTACCGAGTCCACTTGACTCTACCAAGAACCCATATTTATAACAAAAATGAGGCGTTTTGATTAAAAGAAGAAAACATAAGCAGCGAGAAATAGATTTGAAATTTTTTTAGGGATTTCCTTCTTCGATTTGGGAATATCTCTTCCTCTTCTCAAAATTTTTTGATTTGGCATTCTCTTCTTGTTCGCTGCTCTCTTCTTCTCCTTTGCTGCTCCCGGCTCTCTTCCTTTTAACTGGTCTTTAGTCTCTTTTCCTTCACTTCTCCTTCTCGGCTTGGCTCCTTCATTCTTCTGTTGTTGCTTCGAGGACATAGCTTGGCTTGCTGCTTGTTGAATCAAGGTATGTATTATTTCTTTCTCTTGTTCCTTGAATAGAATAATCATCATGTCATTTTGATTATCTCTTTCTCTTGTTTCTCGAATGGGATTCACAATGGATGTCATGTGTCAATTCACTGCCTTGATTGATCATTTGCGTTGCTTATTGAATTTTGTTTTATGAATTGAATTCTATGAACAACTATGTGATGTAATTTGTGTGAGTTTTGATTATTGGATTTTTCTAAGTAAATACTTTGGCTTTTTTATTTTTCTATCTAGTTTTTTTACCCATGTTTTTATATTATTTCTTCTTTATTTTTCTTTGATTCCTCCTGTTTCTATTGCTGGAATGCTCCATTTTCTCCCATTTTGTTGTACTTTGTTGCTCGATTTTTTGTTGCTGAGACTATACATTAATTGTTAATTGCCAATTGACTAATCCTATATGACTATAATGCTCGATCACTTAGCAAATTTTCTTCCTCTTTCTGTTGTTGGATGGAATGCTCCATTGCGTTGCTTATTGAATTTTGTTTTATGAATTGAATTCTATGAACAACTATGTGATCTGTGACTTTTGATTATTGGATTTTGCTTAGTAAATGCTTTGTTCTTTTTTATTTTTCTATCTAATTTTCTGCCCATGTTTTTATATTGTTTCTCCTCTATTTTTCTCTGATTTTTCTTCCCTTTTTTGTTGTTGGAATGCCCCATTTGTCCCCGTTTTTTGTTCCTTGTTACTCGATTTTCTGTTGTTGGGACTATACATTAATTGTTAATTGTCAATTGACTAATCCTATACGACTGAAATTGAAATAACTAACTACCACTGTTGGGGAGTAAAGTTTTACACGAAAAAATAGTTTTTGAATTAGTGATAATATTTGTCATTATTAGTGAAAATATTAATAATGAGTTTTTTGGTGACAAGGAATTTGAAGATGATGGAGATGAAAATAGCAATGATGTTGATGCTGATGAAAATGAAGGGGTTGATTTGAATAAAAATGTTGATAACTTTTTTCAAATGTTATATTTTTTTTCATGTAGTATTTATTTGTAGATTTTGTACTATTAACTTAAATGTGTAATAGATTTGAACTAATTATTTTTAGATATTTTAATGTTATGATATGAGATATAAACTTGAATTTCTTTATGAACATATTCTCTTATGATTTTCTTAATGTAATTGTGTATTAAATTTAAAAAATATCTTATTTATATTTTTATATATGTATAATTATATTTTAAATGGTATTTTGTTATGTTGTAAAAGGAGTTGAATCTACTTGAATTTGCATTTTATGATATTCACTTTCCACAGATGTAGTAAAAACATTTTAAAAAATCCATGCAAGCAAGACAAAAGTACCTTAATATTTAAGTGCATAAACAACTGTAAAAGATGTATAGTTAATATAAACTTCTGGTTCATCAATAATTAATGTCAACACAGTTTACAAATTTATGTCTGTCACCATATTCCCCCCGTGATTTCTCATATAAACTTTAAGAGGACTGTACTTCTTTTTTTTTTTTTGGGATAAGTTGTGCAATGTAGAAAGAAAAAGATAACAGATTCAAAATTTAAAGCTTAATTGTTTTTCCAAGGAATACAGAACCTTTCAGATAACATTGGTTCTCAATGTGTCTCCATGTCATACAAAAGCATTCAAGCACTAATTAAGCAATAATCACATTAATCTTAACACATAAAAACCACTTAATAGAAAATACATTTGAAAGAGTAAACCTGAGTAAAAAAAAAAAAAAATCTGACTATAGCACCTAGAAATTATAATTGCATATTAAAAAGAAATTACTCTAGGAAACCATACCATACCTCAACAATTTCTCTTGCTCTACGCATATGTTCAGACAAAGGGAGATCAAATTTAACCATAGCAAGCTCAGTTCTCCTCCAAGCATATCTTATCTCATCAACCACTTGCTGTGTCACCCCTGCTTTCTTCACCTTCACCCATTCCCTCATCCTTTTAGCCTCACTTCTCAACCTCTTAAGCAACGCCTCATCAAGACTCAAATCAGCCTTAGTGACCACTCTTTCCTTCTTCACTCTCCAATGCACAACCCTCTCTTCATTCACCCATGGCAATAACTTTTTATCACGACTCAAAGCCCCATCTCCACCAAGCAGCTGCAAACTTGCGGCTATATCAAATGCCTCAGAATTCAAAGGGGTATCCACTAAATCTTGATTCTGCTGCAGCTTTTCAATGCTCTTCACAATCTTTGCGATTTCTTTCTTTCCTCTTGCCCCACTTTCTTTAGCAGTCAATGCCTTGTTGGATTTTTCAATGTTCGCATTATTTGAGGAGTTCTTGTTTCTGGGTTTTGATGGGTTAAGGATTTCATGAGGTTGGAGAAGGAGGGGACCCTTCATCCATGGAGCAGTTGGCGCTTTGATTTTAGCATTGGACTGGGAAATGGGGTCTGATGAGTTTGTGAATTCTGTGTTTTTGTTGGTGCAAAGTGAAGTTTGGGCATTGTTTAAGTTGCTTTTATTAGTTGTCGGGTTTACGGAGGAGGTGATGGGAGTGTAAGAGAAAAATTGGAGGCAAAGAGGGGCGAGCATGAATGGCGAGCTATGTTGGATAATTTTTTGCAGGACAGAAATTGTTTGATTTTTGTTGTCAGTTTGGTTTCTCACGGTTTTTGGTCTATACTTCTATCCCTTTCTTCCCCTTTTTAATTCCTTTGTTCATTATAATTTTTTTTTATATATATATAACTTACGCAATTCCTAAATATATTTTATTTTTCATTTTCTATTAATAAAATGTATAAATTTAATATTTTTTTCAAATTTATCTTCAATATTTTTTAATTTGTCTAATAAGATCTAAAATTAATTTTTAATTTTAATTAAAATAATATTTTATTTTCAGATTATTTAGATCTATTATTTTTTCAAGTAATATAATTTTTGTATTCTTATATAGATAAAAATAATTTATAATTTCTGAAATTATAAAATTTACTTTTAAATAATTTTAAAAATTTAAGAAAAAAGACTGAAATGAACTAAATTTTCTCAATTTAAAAAATATTTTACACTTTTTCTTAACCTAAATAATATAATATTTTTTATAATTTACTAAAAAACCAATATCATTTTTTCCTTCATTTATTAAATATTTAATATCTAATTATTCTCAATAATTAATTCAAATAATATTAGTTAGACTAAGGTCTATAAATTTATACTATTTGAATTAATTCTTGAGCATGATTTGATATTAAGATTTTAAAATGAAGAGAATAAAAGAAATTTTGATTTTTAGTAAATTAGAATAAATATAATATTATTTAGGCTAAAGGAAAAGAGTGAAATGTTTCTTCGATTGAAAATTTTTTGTTTATTTTAATTTTAAAATTATTTTTACTATTTTAAAATTATAAATTATTTGTATTTATAAAATATAAAAAATTATTTTGTATATTGCTTGATAAAAAATAGACCTAAATAAATTGAAAATGAATTAAATTTATACTAGATCTAAATTAAGCTTAAAATTTTATGTCAATTAAATTAATTATTAAAAATAATTAGATATTAAATATTTAATTCACAAATATTTTAACTTTTGGGTTAAAAAAAAGTATATGAAATTTTCTAAACTAAAAAAAAATTAGTTAATTTTAATTTTTATAAGTTTCTTAAAATTCAAATTTAGTTTTTATTCATTCAAAAAATACAAATTATTTTATTAATAAAATATAAAATTAATTTTTTATTACGTGACAAAAAATTAAATTTAAATAGTCTGAAAATAAAAATATAGCTCTTTTTTTGTAAGAAGAAGAAGAAGAAAAGTTAATTTTGAATGTAATTTGAAGACTTAGAATCTGATTAAAATATAGATTTAAAAAGAAAAGTAAAAGTTAAGTATATATATATATATATATGGTGTATTGGATTATTTAGTATTGGATGGGGATCGAATCTCTATTTATTGTTCCTTCCTCTGATTCTTTGATTCTCAGTACAGGCTTATCAAATGGATACTGGAAGAATATTTGGAGTATGAATGTTCCTCCCAAATTGAAAACCTTCTTATGGTCGTGCTCAAAAAATTATCTGGTAACTATGGATAACCTGTCCTATAGACACCGTAATGTCCGCAATATTAGCCCCATATGTGGAGTGAAACTCGAAACTATATCTCATATGTTTATTAATTGCAATCGTGCCAGGGCTACTTGGTTCATTTCCTGCTTTGATTTCCTCTCTCTCTTTCAGTGATTGGTGGCAATAGACGATTTCCAGGACTTTATTATATTCTCTAGATAATTCGGCTTGCTTGGAACTAGAAGGTTTTCCAAAATAAGCCTATTGATCCTTCTTTGACGTTGAACTGGGCCATTTCCTACTACAGCAACTATCAATCTAGCATGGTTCTTAAGGGCAGTTTTCTATGACATCTAAACAATCAGAGAACCATCCTCAACACAGGTGACAGAGCCCTAGGTGTGGCATTTACAAGCTGAATTATTATGTGTCTTGCGATCGAGGCTTAGGTAAAACTATTGCGGCTTGTGTGTCAAACCAGAATGGGACTTTGATTAATGGAGGAATTAGAAGGTATCATTGTCGTTCTCCCTAGAGGCAAATGTTCTGCGAGATGCAATCAGATTTGCAAGCGGTTAACACCTTCCTGAGATCGCTTGTTAATCCAACTCCTTAGTGGTTATAGATAACATCAACAATCACAAGAAGGAGATCCCATGAAAGATCAAGCTCGTGGTGGAAGACATCAAGAGATTGCCTGCTTCCTGTAAGCATTGTTCATTTTCTGCTTTTGAACCCATGCTGGTTAGTTTCTCAAATGATCTAATTCACTCTTTCAATGAATGATAGTGGTTCACTCCTGTTGGGAAAAAAAATTATTGTGAAGAGACACAACATGACACCCATCTCATGTGGCCTTGTTTTTTCGGCTGAAATGATGAAGTTCTCTAAGCTTTATTTCTTTTTTTTTTTTTTTAATTTTGGCTAAAATAACGATTATTTCTAGGCAATACTCAATTTCCTCCCATGGACGTAACTTTGAGAAGTTACTTACCCTTGCTCTAGTATTCAGGTTAATTGTTTCAAATTTCCCTAAGCAACAGAACTTTCAGAAACTTATTCAGGACCAACAATTCTGAATCTTCAAACATGACTTTCCACTAAAATTTTATAAACCAGTAGATGAGGACAGAAATGTCATTCACTTGCATCTTGATTCATAAAGAAATTTCAGTCAAACAAAATATATTCTCATTATGTCTATCTTGTAGTATAAAGTTCAAACTCCAGCCAACCCCCTTCCCTTTTACAATATTTCAATGTACCCGAAAAAAAAAAATCAATTCTATTTATCTAAACAAAAAATGCAAACTCTAAATCAGGTTTCAATCCTTTTTATTATCAAATTGTTATCTTCCTGTTCATAGGATTACACGAATTTATTGCATTCTGTTCTTGTTTCACTTGGTTTCATTCAGTAGAGTAATTTCTTTCCGATTTTCAGACATCCATAATCATTAACAAACTAGTTAGTTTAACTTCTACAAAAAAAAAATAAATAAATAATATTTGACAGAAGGGACTAACCATCTTCTGTATCATGAAAATGGTAAACACATACAAACGCGGGCGCGCACACATATATATAGCTTCTTCCGCTCCTTTTCACCACTAGAATGCAAAAAAGCAAATGCATGGAGAAGACAGGAAAATATGAATTTCTGCAGGATAGCTAGTCAATGGAAGCAACATCCGCCAACTGAAAGTACATTCCAAGTGAAATACACACCGCAACTTATGGCATAAATTGTCAGATCAAGTACATGGGGTATGGAACTTGAGAATAACTTTAAGTTTATAACCAGAGAGCTTGCTTAGCACCCAAACAAATTTCCTCTAAAACAAATTATCTTAATTAAGGGCACTAAAGTATCTAAAAAGAAATGCATATAGAAAGCGTTAAACCAAAACAGACACTGAGCCAGCAACATATTAACAATGAATGAGCAATTACTTTCAAGGCATGCAGGCGTCATTATGTTAAAACATGCAGGTGTGTATCACTTCACCTTGTCATATGCATCATCTTCAGGGTCACAAAGGGTACCAAGCATCCAATCCATCCATATGGTAAAATGGCCATAATTATGGCGGTATGTCGTATGATGAATAGTATGATATCCAGCACCCATTATAGGCCATTTTTTGCCGTGGATGCAATCATGAATATTTGCTGTCCATATGGCCTCCAAGAATAAGAGACCTATGTGTGTCCTAAAATGTGTGGGGACAAGGAAGAGAGCTATAACATGTGGAACTGCTTGCAGTATTCCATCAAGCGGGTGGAATGCCAAACCTAAAATAGACAAATAACGTCCAATTAGTATCAAAATTAAAGCTTGATAATGAAAGGCTTCCTTTGGAATCTTACAGAAGTTTCTAATTCCAAACAGAAAACAAATTACAAGAAGCTGATGGCTTTGTTCTTTTTAAGATAACAGTAAATGCTTTTATTCACATTGGTATTTCTAGGATGGCATAGAACCAAACATTACAGGAGGTTAGTAACATAACTGAGCAACAGAAGCACCAGATCATTCATACAACAAAATGCTATCTTTCAGTAAAAAATGTGGAATTCAATATTAGACATAGAATCTCAAGTGAAGCACCCGTTTTTTTTTTGTTCTGTAGGGCATTCACTCTCACCATAACAATGTTCATTTAGTAAAAGAAATGCCAATAAGATAAGCCAAGTTCTCTAGTTTCGCATGACTCCACTTATCATAAGCTACTACTTAAACCACTTAACACTAACCTTAGACATATTATGTTCCATTGCCCATATCGCTTGGATTTGCTGTAAATATGAAATATTATTCCTATTTGTTATTGGATGACTCTTGGTTTTCCTGACTATCAAGTAAGAATCATTTTTATACATCACATTCCTAATGCCTTAATTCCTCACAACCAAATGGACCTCAATAGTAGCAGAAACAAGAAATTTTCAGTTTTTGGTTAAATCTATCCCAAAGAACCAAACCCTTCTGCTTTGAGTAATAAGTATGCTCCTTTTTGTATCAAAACAAGAACATAGTTTCTTATAAGCTTAGCCTGCTCCAAGATCTATACCCCTGAACAGCTGAACCGTACGTCAGCAAATACAAAAAGAAGTATTGAAGAACAAGGGAGCATATTTACACTAAACTCATTTCTACAGGTTCTCTCAGATCAGTAGCCTAAGATATAAACATTTTGAATAAGGCAATAGTGCTGCTAACTGTTGAGTCCATAGCCCATTCTCATGCTGGCGGTATATTTAAATTGCCACCCCAAAATCCTTAGTTATTCACTACATCATTCCTGTCATTTCTTTTACCAATTAGAGAAAAATTTCAGGTTTCCGCCTAATATAGGAATAACCAGAGCAAAGTACACACTGTACAAGCATTCACCCAGGGAGCTCTTCCATTGTAAAATATTTCACTTGGAATGAAGTTTGGTTTAAAAGCCCAGTGAGTTATATGACTTCACAATCAAACCAAAAAAAAAAAAGAGATGTTACAATTTTCAGTAATGGCCAGCTTCACCTTGACAAAATATACATCATAAGTAGACAGAGAAGAATTGATAAATGTACTTCCCTGATACCAGTGAGCTTCCTGATTAGAAACAAGGACAAATTTATATAATTATGTACAATTTATATAATTATGTACATCAGTAATCACATATATGTTCAAGCCAACATAATGCAACATAAACCATGGAAATCAATTGAAAAGATTTAGAACTTACCAGCAAATGGAGAAAGAGTATTTTGCTTGTTATAGATGTGATGGGTTGCATGAAGATACTTGTATAGAGGTTTTATATCATGCAATTCTCTGTGCATCCAGTAAATCCCAAACTCCACCACAACAAGGTATACAATTGAATACATGATGTAGGCAGACCAACCAACATCAGATATTCTTGAGTAACACTTTGTCCAGCCATTTTCAATCATGTACTCAGAAATAGATGGAAGAGCACAGTACCATGGCATAGCCTTCATAGCAACATATATTTGCAAGAGCATGGCTTTTGTTGAAGGGATGGCATCTGCAATGTCAAAGAGACAAAAAAAAAAAAAAATGAGATATCTTACACCTGGGCGGATAGAAGACAAAAAAAGATTTTCCACTTAGAATAAGATACTATCCAAATGCTAGATTCATTGAGCTCCTAATGTGTCTTTCTTCTTTACTGCTGTTAAAACATATTCCTGTTTTTCCAAAACACTATTATAATTCTAAAGTTTATCTTTTATTGTGTTATTTCTTTCAGGGAGAGCCTTGGTACAATTGTAAGGTTGCTCCTTCCAGAACAGAAGGTTTGGATCATGGAAATAGCTTTTCGGTGAAAAAGCAGCGGAACATTGGATGCAGGAACCTACCTTTCCATAATCCTCAAATAGCAAGGAGCCTCATGTACTTAGGATATCTCTTTTATATTCAACAAAAATTTCTATTTTAAATATATAAAGACCAATAACGGCCATCTAAAGTGAGAGCATTCTGCCCATTAAACAAGCAGAAAATTTTGAAAGTTTTCCCCACCAAGACCTCTATTATTCTGCAGCTATCTGATTTAAAAAAAAAAAAAATAAAAAGGATGCATACATGCAAAAGAAAGAATTGTTATTTCATCTGCCACTTTCCCAATAAATAACTTTTTGAATTTAAACTATGGCAATTTAAGGAGTTCATAGGTCAATAGACAAGCTGCAATCTTCTTAGTAATTTCTAGAAAGTAGCAAGTAATGTCGTAAGTATGATATAAGTTCACATTTACAAGCAAAGCAATGTTTCGCTGGTGATATGCAAAACAAGGCACCTAGTGGCTCTAAATCAATATGTATGCTTCTCAAGAATAGAATAGTAATCTCAAAATGACATTGAACATTCGACTTGACACTAACAACCTTTAGCACTCACAACACAGTAGGATATTTGACTCTCTACTTAGCCAATACACCAGGATAACTGGAAGAAACATCATTTCCAAGAACATTATAAAGCGTAATTAAGATAAATAGTTGACCATCAGTATTATAATGCTCCCTCAAACAGATCTCATCAGTAAAAAAAAATTGCAATCCAGCAATCATATAATGGAAATAAATGATAATAGCAGAAAGGGACTGTAATGAACATTTCAATCATATTTTGTCATCCTTTAACACAATGAGGCAACGAAATTTGATTCAAAATAAAAGAAACAAAATACTAGGAAAGGAAAAGGGCAAAGCAGAAAAACGTACCACATCAATCAAAAATATATATCCCAAAATAAACAAATAAGATCATAAAATGACAGAAAATGAATCACCGGAATAAAACATAAATTCAGAATTCAGCACAACCAAATTGCATACAGTAGCGTGACAACTGAGCAACCAATAATTACAAGAATGCAGGATTTTCCAATAAGGAGTTGGAATATGGCATTGATCTACTACAAAAGATTCAAAGATTCAAACTTCGACAAAGAAATAACAAATAAGCATCAATATCTGCTAACATACAAACCCAGATTCCAAACTTCCTAAGACAACAATAAAATCCAGTGACCAAAAAAAGAACCCAGATTCAAAATCAACAACTAGATCAACCCAGTAGTGATCAAAGCATAAACCCCCCAACTTGAATGAAGTAAAGACATCAAATATAAAGCAAGCAAACCGAGATTCCAAATACAATAAACAGATATCGAAAAGAAAAATAAAAGCTGAGACCTTTAGGAAGAAAAACGTTACGCTTCCAGTAATAAATGTAGAAACACCAGAGGAAGCCAGAGATGAAGTAAAGGAGAGTTCCAGCAATGTAGTTGCGAAGCCACGACTGGCAGAATCGGGGGAATGGCGCCCACCAGTTAGACGGTAGCAGATGGCCTAATACAATATCATTGAAAAGCACTGTGTCGTCCTGGAATAGCTGCAGATACTCTTCCTCCATGGGCAAAGGAGGACACAGAGAAAGAGAGGAATAGAACAGCGATTTTCAAGTTGGAATGATCAAATAATAAATAAAGCATAGGTTGAGAAGGATAAAGCACAAAAAACTTACGGGTGCTGCTGTGGCGACAGATCGGTCCACTTTAATTAATTGAATGATAAATAATTTTTTAAAAAATAATTTTAAAAAACTGAATAAATATTAAAATATATAAATATATTTATAATACTTAAAAATATAAAAAATTATCTGAAAACTGAATCAGTTATAATCAAACCAATTAAATTTTTAATTTTATTATTTCGATCAATCGATTCCATTTAATTTTCAAAACACTGATGTTGATATAAGTTTAAGAGTGTGACGCCGACAATGTGCTATGTTTTCATTTTCAAATTTTATATACAATTTTGATTATATATTTTTATATTTTATATTTATTATATTAATTCTTTTTACTTTATATAATAATATATAAAATTTAAAATAATTAAATATAGTTTTAATTTAATACTATTGTCATTTAGGTCATATTTAAGCGTATAAAATTTTTATGTTAGTGTCAAAATCATCAATATGATTTCAAAATTTTTATATAATTATGTTATAGTAAGAAATGAACATACATTAAATATATATATATATAAGATATATAATGATTTGAACTTAATTATCTAATTTGTTAGTTTTAATTTTTTAAACAATGACTATTCTAAATTCATTAAACTCATTCATACTTTATAAATATCATATAATTGTTAAAATATAAAATTAATATATTTTATTAAATTTTATATAATTTTTTTGAACTCAAATTTTATAATCAAAAATTCAAAAATAACAAGGAGTTGCGACACACTTGGCTCTAAGGTGAAAGTTTAGCGGTTTTGAACCAGTATACCACCAAATCAAATCGAAACCAGAACCGTTACAAACCAAATATTTTCGATATTAATGTTTGAGATTTTTCAGTTTTCGGTATCGGTTTCAGTTTTTGGTTTTGATTTCGCAGTATACTGCCAGAAAAACGGTTTTAATTTAAAATGTACATTTTCTGTTAAGTGGAATGTACATTTTATGTTAAATGGAATATATATGTTTTGTAATTTTATTGATTTATTGATACTGAATATCTATGATTCTTGTTGAAAACTGGGTATAATTTGACTGAGCATAATTTTAATGAACTGAGTAGCATGAATATTGAATATTGATATTGATTATTGTAATATTTTATATATTGAACATTTTGTTAATACTGAATAATTTGAACTGAGCATATTTTATATACTGAATACTGTTAGGTTTAAATTTTGTTAATACTGAATATTGATACTGACTATTGTAATTTTGTTAATTTTGTTAATTTCATTATTGTTAGGTTTTAAAGATATATATGATACTAATATAAATAAATTAATAATATATTTAAAATTAGTTTCATTATGAAAATGATTAATTTTTAACTCTGTCTTTGAGGATAAAATAAGTTAAATAAAATTTCGGTTCACAGTAATAAGAAAATCAAATTGTCAAAAAACAATGATGTTAGATGGCATGTACCATATGCAAATGGAAATAATAGGTTCATGATTGAAGCAAAAATCATTATGAATGGTGAGGTTTATTAAAAGAGCTTTTTAATTTTAAATCAATGGTTCAGATTTAATCAGGCATAAAACCAAAAAAAATCACAAATTGCACATGTTTTAATTAATTCAAATTTTAAAAAAATACTAAAAATGCTCAATTTTATCTAATTTATTCTAATTATTATATTTTTTTCGATTTCATATAATAATATTTGATTACTACTTATTAAAATTATTAAAATCATTGAAAATACTCAATTTTGCTACGTTTTTCTGCATCGGCATCGGTATACCGCATAATTTTAGTGGTATCGATTTTGGCGGTTTTCATGGTATACGGTATTGGTATCGGTAATATGGTTTTCCAGTTTCGGTTTTGGCTGTATCGGTAAATTTCGCGTATCGGTATTTACGATATACCGATTACACCCCTACTTGGCTCACATATAGTTTTCCAACACTCAGTGTGGGATTTTCGACGATTCACTTGTTCTTCATTTCTCTTTCCTCTACTCCATCGACACCTCACCCCTCCCTCCTACCTTCGACAAGGCAAAGTAATATGATGATGGCATGGTGGAGGTGGAGTGGTGAGAGGGGTGTCTACGATGGATGAAGTTGCGAAGGTGTTTTAAATCCAAATTAATAGAGGATATAAGCAAAATATTATTTTAGATCTGATATTTGAAAAAGAAACAAATTGAGGAGCTGATAAGGTTATTTTTGGCATTATAAAAAAATATTTACTTTGATTTGTTATTTTTATGTAATTGACTAATAGTAATTTTCAGTTTTAACAGTAAAAGGACTTACAATGCAACGAGATGAAAGTTAATCTAGTTTATAATATAATTTTGAAATTTGAATAACGATTTAATTAAATATAACAAACGTCAAGAGGGTTTATAGTAATTATGCCTACTTTATTTCACTTCACTTCTTTCTATACAAAAATATCTAATTTGGTTTTTTTGTTTTTCAATCAAAATTTTAATTGATATTTGTAATGGTGTTTAGATTTTTTTTAGAGGGTGTTTAGCTGTTTATTTGAATTGTTTTAGATCAAATTTTTTGAATATATTCAAGATTTAGATTTTTATATGGGATAGGTGAAATTTCAACAATATGTTTTGATATATAATTTGGATATTTTAGATATTTTAATTAAAAATGTATATTATAATATTTCAAGATAAAGTTTGAATATATATGCATAAAAATATATATTTAATATATTTCGATTTGATTTGATTATTTTAGCACATTTATATTTTATTTGGAATTTGATTACGAAATATTTAATAATTGGAACTGTTTCATTTTTATATACTCGATTTAATTCAAATAATTTTTTAAAATTATAATTATTTTCAATTTTAAAATTATGATTTAGATAATTTTTTTTTTGTGATTCATGGTTACCTTTAAATATGAGATATCAATTAGATAAATACAAGAATATGAGTGAAAATAGGAGTCTATGAAAAAAATTTATTTCCCTTAACAATTTTAATATAAAATTAAAGATTTCCTAAATTTTGATATATTTTTTAAAAAAAGTTACATGTCATGTACGCTTTTCAGCCAATAATTTTTTAAAAAGTGAATTAATTGATTACTTATAGTTAATTATTTTAGAATAAAATTTGAAACTCTATCTATCTACATTATATATAAAAAAATAAAAGAAAAGCAAATATATATAGATAAAAAAGACATAATTCTTTCATAATTACAAAATTATCTTGTACCCTTTCATAAATACAATCAAGTAGTTAAAATAGAAGATTTAGGTGATTTGTTTTTTTTAGTCATTAGGTGGGCCCTACTAATCCAATTAGTAATAGAAATAGGACTTATTAAACCAAAAGGCTACAATTATTCTTTCAAAAACATCTTGTATTTGTCCGAAATTTGAAATTTAAATTAAACAAAGTTGGTTCATCAAAATTTTGCCCACGGATGTAACGGTGTGCATTCATTATGAAACAATGGGTATATATATATATAT
>CATIWR010331577.1:0-15289 GCA_949677035.1 Omphalea diandra | reverse complement strand
TCCTTACCAATGGAATCTTCTATTCGTAAGGAATAAGTGGTAATCACTAATTAGCGATAACCACTTTCAATATACAGTTTATTGCTAATTAGCAATGAACTATATTCGTTTCTATTTGGTAATGAAAATTTATGTTGCTAATCTGTCCCTAAGTTAGCGATAGAAATTTTCATCATCAAATCCTTATTATAGTTATGACGCCAAATTGGCAGCTTGATTAGCGATGGAATTAGTGATGGATTTTAGATTCAGCGCTAATTCTTTTAATTTGTCACTATTTTGAAGCCATTCCCTCACAAATTAGTGAGAAATTATTTCATAACTAATTCCATCGCTAATTCATTAAATTTTTGCATTGACATATTTTATGCTAATATCTTACCATACCAAGTTACATATTTGTCAAAAGAATTCAATATAAAAATGGTGAGAGAAGATGTAAATATTAATGTTATATGGTGTAAAATGTTTGGATAGAGTCTAATATAAAAGAACAAATAAACAACCATAGTAGTAAGAATTGAAAATTAAAAGAAAATAAATAGTAAATGAATAATAATAGAAATAGAAATCTCTAAAACCTATATGAGACAGTGTCCTTAAAATATATTTGCTCTCTCACTGTCGGTGTTGAGAAAAACATGTGTTTGTCTCCTAGGATATAATGGAATATAGACAAAGGGTTGAACACTAAGGGTGTAACCGAGCCGAAACCTGTTAGGCACGAGCTCAAGCTTGATTTGAAAACTTAAAGATTGAACTCGATCAAGCTTTAATTTTTAAACTCAATCTTGAGCTCGAGTCTTAGTCAAGTACTCGAATTCTAGAACTCGACTCGATTAGGTTCGTTTATTTATATAATTTTTTTATGAATTCTATAAATTGAATTTTAGGCCTAATTAGGTTGGAATAAGTTTGATTAAGTATGAATTGATTAAACTCGATTAGTAATATTGTAAACATATATAAGTTCGATTAGACTCGTGAGCCTCTCGAGCAGAGTATTTTGAAACTCGAATTCGGCTCACCCGGTTAGTCGAGTAGTCCGAGCTCCACTTAATTAATCTCAAGTTGATTTCGAGTATTTCTCGAGTTGATCTCAAGTAGTATACAAGTTGTCTCAATTCATTTACACCCCTTATTGAATACCATAAGACCTATCCTCAATAAACTAAATTGTTTATAACTTTATCACAGAAGCAGAAGATAAGAGGAAAGTATGCAAGCAAATTTTATTGGTGCACTTGAAAATTTATGTGTTGAATGCCTATTTATACTAGAACATATGGAAGAAGAAAATTGTTAGGTTTAATGTCCATTAAGTTTTCATTAATCATTAAAGGTAAGTAACTTCTTAGCCATGAAACACATTAACCCTCCATCAAGGATAAGTAACTCCTTAGCAATAGATAACTCACTAGCAATGAAATAGCTATAATAAACAGTCACTAATTCCATTAATATTGTAATTTTTGTCTTTAAAATTCTAATAGTCACAAATGTTAGAGTTTTGAACCAAAAAAAAAAAAAAATTCTAAATTCAAACTAGCATGAGTTAGCTCGAATAGTCCAGATTAGGCCTTTGATTTGAATCAAGAATTTGAACTGCACATATTAAAGAGAGACTTTCAAGCTCTTATTATATCATTGACATCTCAATTTATATTTCTTATTAACTCAGTTTTTTTTTTTTTTTTAATGTAGGATAACCTACTTTTTAACTTTTCTTTTTTTAGCAAGAGGTCACTTTGAACTTTAAATTCTTATTTACCTATTTCTCATTTTGAGTATATAAATATATTAATTCATAATTCTCATATAGAACAACATGAATTTGGTCCAGTCTCCCACATTTGGGTAGTGAGACCCACTCAAAATGAGGCCTAAAAATGACTACTTAATAAATATTGTATGCCAAATTTTTATGTTAAGTTAATTGCTTAAAAACAAACAAACATTAAAAAAAAAAACATTAAGAAGAACAAAAAATAAGCAATTAAAAAACCAAGCTATATGTATGTATATATATATATATATATATATATATATATATATATATATATATATATATATATATATTGTTTGGACAAAATATGTACATAAACAACTACTCAATTAAAATTAAAAAAAAATAATGTAATAAGAAAGTAGTTCACTTTTTTTCGACCGTTTGAACAATAACTCTAAAGAATAGCATGTATATTTTACCTTCATAGGAAAAAAATTATTTTACTAATTAATAAATAAAATAATTCATGAAAAAAGAAGATCATCTTAGCAGGTAGTAACATTTTTTTGGGTACATTTTTAACTCAAGTTTAGACTCTTCTAATAATTATACTTTAAATAAAAAATTATATTATTCTTAAAATTTTCTTACTTTTCAACAATTTTCATCTTATTTAGTATTATATTTCTTCATCTGAGAGTTTATTTTTCTTGCTTTACATTAATTGTATTTTTATAGATTCAAATCAAATATTACTTTTTTTTTCATAAAGTTATTATTTGCATAGGTGTATTTCTTAGTTTTTAGTGTTTGTTTTCCATTTGATGGAGCCATGGAACATAGTTTTTTAATGTTTGTTTTCCTTTTGATGGAGCTGTGGAACATATTCTAAAAAAGTGTTCTGATATTTAATAGTTAATTACTTAATATTGAATTTTAATTAATTATCTATTTTGAAATAGACATTCAATTCCATTAATATTTACAATATTTTTAAATTATTTATTAAATTTTATTTGGGAAAATGCATGTGTTATCAATTAGTATATTTATATAATCCAAATGCAATAACTTTTTTCAAGCTAAATTATTGAATTACTATTTAATAACTTAAACATTCTCTTCGTTTTAGAAAGATTGCCACTATTCCTTTTTAAGATACCCAAAATACATGTTAACTTTCATTAAATTAAAACTATTATAATTAATTTTTCTAATTTCCTGTTATCAATAATTAAATTAGCAAAATGTATTTATTTTTTCATTAAAAATAATTAAGAATATAAATAAAAATATACTATAAATTATTAATTGATAAAATATTAAATAATTTTCGTAAATAATATGAAAAATAGAATGTGAATCTTTTTAGGGTATTTCTTTTTCCCAAAAGAATTTATATTTTAAAAAAAACAATGAAGAAAAAACAAGGGACTTTTTCTCTCTTATGGACCAACAGTATCCAAAAGAGGCCCACTTAACACAAATTAAGATTAAAACATGATTGGGCTAACCACATTAAGGGAAATAGCCCACTTAACACAAGCAATTGAGGTTTAGATTTTATTATTATTATTATTATTCTTGCGACCTAATGCAATTGTGGTGTTATCTTTATTGAGCATATTGTTGATAGACAACTTCTTTCTTTCTTGTGGGATTTCTTTCTTGTGGGATTCATTTGTGCTTGTGCATAAGGTTGCATCCTTTTAAACTATGAATTATTTCTTTTTCGTGGGATTCATATGTGCTTGTGCATAAGGTTACATCCTTTTAAACAATGAATGTATGCTTTACATCAGAATATTATTGTACAATCCAAAAAAGAAAATACAAATTCTTATCAATTATTATCCTTTTTCACCTTCAAATTTGCAAAAAAAATAAACTCTCAAATGATGATGAACAATACCGCAACTAATTATGATGTTTAGTAAAATGATGATATTTATTTACTTAATAAACAATGACTAGGATTTTGTTATAATATCTCAATCATTGAATTAAGGATAAATTTGTTCTTTTAAGCAATCCATATGAATAAAAATCTATTTAAAATTAATGTGTTAGTTTTATGCTTATATCCAAAATATATAAAATGAGGCAAAAACACATTTTAATACCATCATTACGTTACTAAGCTCCTCTATTTTGATTTGTACACATTAAACCTTCAAATTTCTATTTTCTCTTGTATTAAGGACTCTGATAATAACAAATAGGGAAATGATAAAGAATTATAAATAATAACATAAAAACTTAAATAAATTATATTATTTTTTTCATTGAAATCACTAAAGCTTGTGACTTTAAATTTCAAATTTTATCAATTAAATAGCATTATTTTTTCTAAAAGAGTATTGACTTCCGAGTAATTTTATAAGTCTATCTTAAATAAATTTCTTATCAATTTTGCTAGATCCATTTGTTGATATCTTAGCGATGAACACTTTTGCCTTGCCGATGGATTTTATAAGTTGCTAAGATATAATGTAAAAAAGCATCAAATTTTCTTCTTTTTTCCTCTTATTTTCTCTCTCCCTCTTGCTGAATTGCACCACTTCTTCAGTGCTATTGTGAACTAAGTGAGTTAGATAAAAATGAGCTATATCTCTCTCTCTTTTTAGTTTTTGGATAAACTAGCTCTCTGATTCTCTCTATTATGTTCTGCATAGTCGCTGTCATCATCCAGGTCATTGCATTCTTCTCCCTCCTCTGCATAGCTTGTGCCAACTATGTTTATGTTTTATAATTAATTGATTTTACTTTTGAATGATTTGCTTTACCCTCTAGTGATTTTGATTAAGTTTTGTTTTATTAAGCACCATTTTATTTCATCCACTCTTGACACCGAAAATGGAAGAGTTGTTATATTCTTGGGAAAAGAAAAAGAGAGATGCTGCTTTATCAGGTTCAAAAGCAAAACGTGTTTATGGTAATTCTATCAAATGCTTAGGAAAATACATTTTTGTTATTTGCTTGAGATAGATAGATGATGTTTTATTAATTGAAGGCTATAGATATAGACACATGCACAAAAATTAGATGTTATTAGTATTCTACAACATCAACATCGAGTCTTAATTATTTACCAAATTTAGAGGATGATGAGATATCCATTATGATAGTCTCATTTTTGGAGCTACCTTATTTTGTTTGAGTACAATAATCTAAAGACTTTCATAGTGCTAAATCACTCACTCATCATTACATACATAATAAATAACACCCATAGAGAACGCATTTTACATTATGGTTATTTTATTTTATCATTATTTTATTAGTTTGACCAAAGAGAACAAATATGGATCCAAATAATTGCATTTTATGAATTTATTATAATGACAATATGATATTTTATATGTATTAGATACACAGGAGCAATAAATTGATAATACGATAACTAAATTTTATCAACGTCGATGTTTCTTGAAGAGAATCCAAATATAATTTATATGATGATATGATATTTTATATGTACTGTGTGTTGTTGAATATTGATGAGCAATGAGTTTAAAAGTGTTTATATATATATATATATATATAGAAATTTTTATAGCAGTAGTGGTTATAGGTGAACTTATTTTAGAAATGCATACAGACTGTGGGGACCTTTTTGTAGAAATTATAATATGGTTGGGTAAGATTCAGTTGTGTTGGAACTCTACTAAATTTTTGGTAGAATTTAGTAACCAGTAAACACCCCTTTAGTGAACTTCTTAGAGTGATTGTAAGAGTTCATCAAATTGTCCTATAGGATAACCAATGTATAGTTTAAATGCCCATTTGACATTTCGTATGTTTTTCTGATGCATATATACAAAATTTGATAACATGAACCATGTTCTTCAATTGCATATTGAAATATGTGTAAATGCATGCTATATTAAAACTAGATGTATATCATATAGGTTTGCATATTTTTCATATCATGTACTTGAAGAACCTTGGGAATATGCTACCAAAATGTATAGGAAAGTGGTGTTATACAAAAAATATTTTTAAATAGTCTTGGTTCAAACCTTTCAATTAAATAATATTAGAAAGATGTTATTGATATTCATAAGATTTTGAGATCATACATGGATGAATTGTGAAATCTATCTCAAAACCCTGGTAAAATATAATGTTATCTCAACTTAACATAAGTAAGATACCATGAGCTCAGATCATCAATAGATGTACTATAGGCTTAAAGAAGGGTTGTTAAAGCCGAAGTTCTTAGATGGAATCAAACACTTTATGAACTTCACATGTAATCTTCTAAAATATACAAAAGAATAAGATAAGGTGTCCATGTAATCACTATAACTATCAAAACTACAAAATGAAGACATAGACATTGTTAAATACTATCTCACCAAAAATGGATTTTTACCATGTGGGTTATTATGATTGGATTAGACATGGAAAAAACATATATGAGGATAGATTAGACTAATTTATTAGTGAACAACAAAAAAGAATCTTCTATAATTGTTGCTCATAAAGCTCATAATACTTACCATGAAATGGTAATTCATGCTACTAGTCCATAATTAAAATCCAAATGACATAAATAAATCTTAAAAGCTAAAAGTGCAAAATTTTTATAGCATATTGTGTGCTGCAAATCAAGAAGTTCAATGTGGATGTGTGAATCATTAATAGATGTTAGTTATTACTTCAGTATTGAACATTAAGTCAGAACACCATCTACCTAAGAGGTGTTATGACAATAAATGTCAATTAATGTAAGAGTTGCTACCTATAAATAATATGATGACTAAGAACTTTTATAGCAAGAAGAAGTTAGTATAGCTACCTTCAAATCATATGATGACTAAGAACTTCTATAGCAAGAAAAAGTTAGTACAAGAAATGTGTCTTTTACTTGAAAATATCCATTAATGGGTGTATGGCATATTAGGGAGAAAACAGTGAATCATCTAATTATCATTTTATGCCTTTCTATAGTATAAGAAACCAAGATGAGGATCCACTAAGAGAAAAAGGAATGTTCCATATAAGAAAAAGTATTATTATCCCCTCACACCTCAATTGCAATTATATATTTAGTGTCACATCTAAGGATATGAAATGCAAAACCAAACATGATGTTGAAGAATGGGAATCATGTCTCATTGTTTAAAATTAATAGCTTGGAAGCATTTTGATTGAATGCATCGCATCCATCTTTTATAGTTGAAAGTCAAAATGTCAAACTGAGTCTTTACATTGATAGTTTTAGCCTTTTGGTAAATTAGGGCAATAATATTCTATTTAGCAAATCATAATCACATCATACAATTTATCATCTTGGATATGTATGATATTTTCTTATTTATTATGGTTATAAGGCTGAGAAACCTAAAAGACAAGTTAGATATTTTCCCACAATCTCTAATTATAAAGTTAAAGCATTTACGAGAAGTGAACACGTAGACACATAATTTTTTGATGGTAACGGGTGTGTGTTAAGTGAAAAATACCCTTAAATTGTATGTTCATAAGTCACAAGTAATATAATGTATTATGAGTACGAATATCGTTTGAATAAGGATCAATATTAAGTACTAAGTGTTTTGTTCCTTATATTATCTCGAGAATGAAAACAAATGAATGCTTGTAATTGAAATAAAGAAATTAGAACTCAATTTAACAATGACAATGAAATTATTTTGAGGGCAATTAATGAAGAAAAATGGCTAGGGGTTCAACTTCACTTGGTAACTTTCTATGGGATCCTAATTTTCATCCAATTGACTCATTTGTCTAGTGCTATTATCAAGTTACTAGGGTAATCAACTAATATCTCTAAAGTATTAATCTACATACAAAAATGTTAAGCTAATGACTTCTCAACACAAAAGCTAAGCATCATGTAATTTTATCATAGCACAAGACTTTAATGATAGCCATACTTTAATATGGTCTCTCGACGCATAATAAAGTAAGGTAATTATTATAGATCCATTCCATGAAAACTATCTCTTGATAGTCAATCCATAGAACTAAATGTGATCAATGGCCAATTAATCAATATCATTGAGCACACAATAATTGCTAACACAAGAATGAATGCAAACCAAAAAAAACTTAGATGAAGAAATCTATAAGTTGTTACACAAGTTATATCTATAACCTTATCCTTAAGGGTTTTAGTTCAAAATAAAAGAAGGAGAAGAAGAAAGAACAATCGAATCATAAATAAGAGAAGTTATGGACTCCTTCAAGCTCCATGATTGGTTAAATCTTTTTCCTCAATATCTTTTAACCTTGCTCCTTAGCTTGCTCCTTAATTTCTTGTTATACATTTCCAAGCTTTGGGATGATCCTTTATGCCCTAATTTATGGTGTTTTGTGTCCTTAATATTACTCAAAAGGTGTCTTTAAGTAGGAAGCTTAGGGGATAGGAAAAGGAAAATATCAAAGAGAGAATCTTAATCGCGAATTAACACATAATGGATTCACAACTGTGTTCCCCTGTGATTCTATATAGGGCTTGCTAAGATTCCATTATGCACGATCATGCCTTATGGCCATGCATTTTATCTTTCTTCTATTTTTCCTTTGCTCAAATAAGACACGACCATGCACTTGTGAAGCATGGCCTTGTGGTTCATACCTTCTATAATTGAAGTGTTTTTTTTCTTCACTCCAACTCTATAAAATATCAAATACCATACATTAGGTCCATTATATGCAAAATTAGATCAATGATACATACATTTAAAGAAGAATTAGGCTATTAACTATGTGAATTATGGCACTAAGGAAATTCTCCCAAACTTGAACTCTTATTTGTCCTCAAGCAAAAATTCATATTGACAATGCAAAATTCAACAATTCAAATGGTTAAAATCAAGTATCTAGGTCTCAAAGAGAAGATTTATCTCAGTGATAACCACGTTTTTCATTAATCAAGCAATTTTAACTCTAACAACTAGAAGTTCATAACTAACAGGCCTTGTTACCACTAATTAATCACAATAAAGTGTGTACACCTTGGCATCATATGTCATTCAAAATTTATAATCTTCTTTCACACAAGCATTAGACATGATTCTACTTTGATTCTTCAGGAATCACTCATAAGCATAGACAAGGCTATCCCACCTTTCTCCACTAATGTAAATCTTAACAATTTAAAGATCAAGCGTGGTTTGGGTTGTTTTAGCATGTGTATAAGCATTGTCTTACCTAAAGTATGCATGATTGAAAATTAAAATCTTGAAGTCCATAATAGACCAAGCCTGCTCAATTCATCTATTATGCTCAATAAATTTTTATAAAGCACCTTAGCTAATTCCATGTTAGTATCACAAGTAAATTCAACCTAATTAATTCTAATATATGATCATAAGATCCTTTATCACTTTAAGACCTCAAACATAAAACTAAACCAATCAAATTATCAAATTTTACCATTTAAAACTCAAACAAGTGATTGCCTACAAGCATGAGTATATTGCATTGCATGATTATCACAATTTTAAGCACATACAATCAAATGAAATTCCCTAAACTTAGTTATCATTGTCTTTAATGATCAAAAGCATAAAAAATAAAAAATAAAAAGGTGGAGGACTTCCCTTATATGGAAAGACAATGGAGCTATTGAAATTCTGCACTAACAAGACAACATGAACAATCTAGAAAGGTAACATGTTGTCAATGAGAAGCTCAAATTAAACATAACAATCCTTCAAAACACATAAATAAGAAATAAATACAACTAGGACAAGGTTAACAAATGACAAATATAATAATATTGAAGATAAAGTTGATGATTGTTATGAAACAAGAAAACATAACAAGAGCAAATGCCTAAGGTACAAAGTTTAGCAACTCATGAAACATAAAACATAAATACAAACGTGAATATTCACATAACCATAAAACAAAATACCATACCAAGTTCACCAATGACATAAAACATCCAAATTAGCAAAAAATTCACAAATCATAATGAACTAAAACAAAGGCAAAGATGGGATGGTCATCAATCCATGAAAGGTGGAGCCGGTAGAAAGCTAATGTGCCTAAAGTATACCTTAGCATCCCATCCATGATAAGCATTTGACTATCCAAGAATGCAAGTCTTAAGCATACTTTATCTTCAATCCATGTGCTCTAGTATGGACTCCAACCTAGCTGAAACTCCTTTAAAGGAAGTCATCAATAGTGGCAGGGGGAGGAACACTAGATGACTCAACATCAATAAGTGGTATCTCATGCTTACCTTTATCATCTTGATCTTCTTCATGCGACTAGCAAACCAATATATAATCATTACTGCATTTAACCACAAGACTTATTCATATCACAGTATCATAAGAGAGATAATAAGAACCTTCTCTGTGGTAAGGTGCTCATGAGAAGAAGGATTATACACCTTTAAGTAGTAAGCAATGAGGGTAAAAAACCCACTAGCATATATGCACCTAAAGTATTTTTTAGCCACTAACCCCACGTGATTCATAATCCACCAAGTAGAGTTTATGCTGTGATTGAATTGCATACACCATAAAAATAAAAGTTATATCCTATTCACCACCCCATTACTCTCCCCTTACTGATGATAGAATATGTGAGCAAGCAATGCATGTATTTGCAAGAGGATTCATTAATCTCTAAAATTTTGCTCACCCTTACTTCATCCTTCTTTCTCCCACCTAAAGAAGTCCAAACTTTTATTTTATCAAAGTCCTCCAAAAAGTTAATCAACCCCTTCTTTTTCAATTCAAAAGCTCTAGTAACTTTGTCTAATAAAAGCATAAATTTTATAGTATATAACTGAAATGAAATGGTGCCAACATTATAAGTTCCACCTTTATGCTCAGTTTTAATGTAAAGACGACCAAAAAATTCCAAGTTGAGCTCCCTATAAGAGTTGGTATGGAGTTTGGCAAACTCATCCCACCCAAGAATCCTAATCATCTATTTAACTTCATCCAATAACCCAACATCATCCAAAGCAACCAAGATTATAAATTTTGTTTGCATGAAAGGGCATTTGAGAGGCTCTTATACCTTTTAGCATGATCATGATTAGCAAAGATCAGTTGACTACCGTAAGGAGGAGAATTGGCATTTAGAAGTTCATAATTATGTTTTGTCATTGCTTTGAACCTCCTAGACATGGTGAACACTACAATTGATAGGGATGTAGAAGAAGAAATGAGGTTTTGGGGTTGTTTTTAAATGAAAAAGGTTAGTTTTAATATTAGAAGTAAAGAGACACATGATTATGCTAAGGTTGCAAAAGAGAAAAGTGAGAAGAAAAAGAAAGAAGCGTGATTTAAAAGGGTAAGATTTGAAAGCACATGGCTATGTGCATGAGATGCACAACTATGCATTCTAGAAAAATGAAAGGGACATGGCTGTGTGGATTGGCCTTGTGATTTAGAACGGTACTGCCATTGGGTGTGTTTAAGCGCACAACCGTGCTTTGAGGCCATCCATTTTATAAACATGTTGCTTAGTTTTGGCTAGAAGGAACATGATCATGCTTCGAGGTCGTGCATTTGAAATGGTGTTGTCTAATACTTGTTCTTGGATACATTATCATGTGCCTTAGTCGTGCACTTCCCTTTTCATCTATTTTGTGATTTTTGGCCATCCATATGTCCATGAGTCGTACCCCTCAAGGGCATATACATACCTTTGCATCTTTTTAAAATAAAATTAAATAAAAACATAAAGAAACACCTTTGCATCTTTTTAAAATAAAATTAAATAAAAACATAAAGAAACACACTAAACACATAGAATAATATCAAACAAGTAAAAGGAATGTCATTAAAAGTAAGTATAAGGATGAAAGGAAACTCCCTTAAACTTATTTAAATCCTTAATGTCTTCTTCTTCTAGCTCATAAACTACAAAAATAAAAATAAAAAACATGACAAGGAAAGAGATAATAAAGAAAATAACAAACACACAATTAAAACATAAGGATAGAATAATAAGGAATTGTTCAAAAAACATGCTAGTTTAAGATCTCTATCTTGACCCTTTTCCTTGGCTTGTAGGAGGATGCATTTGAGAGGTAGAAAGTCTCTCCCTTTGGCATGAGATCTCCTTTGAAAGTCTCATCCATAGCATTGGTTATTTCAATGGCATTATGAGGGTAGATCTTCACTATTTTGAATAGGCTCCATCATTTAAATTTGAGCTTACTCAAAAAAGTTGCAACCTTGAGTCAAATAAGAGAACTTATTGGCCTTCCTTAAAGTATTTTGGTGAAAACATTATGATAGTGTCATTGCTTAGTCTTCTCTTTAAAGATGTTATAGGCTTGGAGTTAAAGCACCTAAAGCTCATTGAGTTGAAGCTTTCCTTTTACAAAAGCAAGATTCATATTGAAGTTCAAATATCATATTACCCAATAAGCTCTATGCTCTAATTCCACTAGTAGGTGGCATGCCTTACCAAACACTAAGTGATAAGGAGTGGTGCCAATGAGAGTCTTATATGTGGTTTTATAAGCCCAAAGTGCATCAAAAAGCTTTATAGACCAATCCTTCGCTAATGAATTAATGATCTTCTCTAAGATTTGCTTAATTACTCTACTAAAAACCTCCACTTGGCCACTTATTTGAGGATGGTATGGAATGGCTATCTTGTGATTAATGCCATACTTTTTCAATAAAGCCTCGAATTAGTGATTACAAAAATATGAACCTTTATCACTTATAATCACATATGATGCTCCAAAATTGATGAAGATGTATCTCTTGAGAAATTAAACCACGATTTTGGCATCATTGGTTAGAGTAACAATGGCTTCTATCCATTTGAAGACATAGTTTGTTACCACCAAGATGTATTGATTCCCAAAATATTTAAGGAATGGCCTCATGAATTTGATGCCTTAAACATCAAATAGCTTCATTTCAATGATAAAATTTAATGGCATTTCATTGTACTTGGAGATATTACCTACACTTTGGCACCTATCATAAAACTCAACAAAAGCAAACCATCAGTATAAAAAAAGAACCAAAAGAAACCACATTATAATACCTTAGTCATTGTTTTGGATGGACCAAAATGTCCACATTCTCATGCTTGGTAATGGTGTCGGATATCACTAATATCCTTATCTAGTATGCATCCTCTTATGATTCTATCAACACATTCTTTAAATAAATAAGGTTCTTCCCAAAAGTAGGATTTAACATCATAAAGAAACTTTTTCTTTTGGTGAAATTGAAATTATGAGGAATAATACCACTTGCTAAGTAATTCACAAAGTTTACATACTAAGGAGTGTGAAAAGCCTTAAGAAGAAAAAGTTGCTCATCTAGAAAAGTTTCATTAATAGGAGTACTTACCTCTTCTTCTTGAATGTGCTCTAGCCGGGGTATATGATCGGCTACTAGATTTTTGGATCCATTATTGTCTCTATATTGAGCTATTAGAATAAAAACACATATCTTATAAGTCTTGGCTTCGCATTTTTTTTTTTGGTAAGCAAGTAGCAAATAGTTGCATGATCAGTATAAACAAATTACTTTAAAGCCTAGCAAATATGATATAAACTTAATCAAAAGGAAAGACTATACCCAAGAGTTATTTTTCTATTGTGGTATAATTGATTTGTGCATCATTGAGAGTCCAGTTGCATAGTAAATGACATTGAGCATTTTGTCCTTTTATTGCCCTAAAATAGCTCCTAAAGCAAAATCACTTGCATCACACATCAATTCAAATAGTAAAGATGAATCTAATTTAGTCATGATGGGGAGTAGAGGCTAGCTCCTTCTTCAACCTTTTAAAAGCATACAAGTAATCATTAGAAAAGTGAAAAGGAACATCTTTTCCTAAAAGATCACAAAAGGTTCAAAAAATTTTAAAAAATCCTTTATGAAATGCGATAAAATGCTACATAACGAATGTTGGAAAAGTCATTTTGTCTATTAATTCAATCTTAGTTTGGTCCACTTTAATGCCTTCAGATGATATTTTCTATCCAAGGACAATGTCTTTATGAACCATGAAGTGGCACTTCTCCTAATTTAGTAGTAGATTAGTCTCCTCACATGTTTTTAACACCTTATCAAGATTATCCAAACAATCATCAAAAGAATTGCCAAAAGCAAAAAAATCATCCATAAATATTTCAACCATTTTCTCCGCCATATCAAAGAATCTAGCCATCATGCATCTTTGAAAAGTGGTTGATGCATTGCATAGTCCAAATGGCATCCAATAATAGGAAAAGGTATCCTAGGGGCATGTGAAAATTATTTTCTATTGATCCACTGGTGATATTTGGATTTGGAAGTAGTCTAAGTATCCATTTAGAAAGTAATAATAGTTATGCCCTGCAAGTCTTACCAATATTGAATCAAAAAGAGGTAAAGGAAAATGTTCTTTACGTGTTATCGCATTTAACTTCCTCTAACCAATGCACACTCTCCACCCCGTCACGGCCTTAGTGGGCATAAGTCATTATTTTCATTTGTTATGACCGTCGTCACCCCTTTTCTTAAGAACTACTAACCCAAGGGCTATCTAAGATAGGATAAATGATCCCCACATCTAGCAACTTAACCTCCTCTTTTATAACTACTTTCTTCATGTTAGGATTAAACCTTATTCGATGTTCTATAGTGGGTTTGTGGTTATCCTCCATAAGTATTTTATACATGCAAAGTGTAGGATTAATCCCTGTAATGTCCACTATAGCCTAACCTAAAACTCTAATCCTATGTATTAATACCTTTAGCAACTTTTCCTCTTATTTTTGTATAAGTTCATTAAAATAATAATGAGCAAGGTGTTATGTTTTCCTAGGAATGCATATCTAAGATGAAAAGGTAAGGGTTTAAAGTTCAAGTTAGTGAGGTTTAAGAATAAAGAGAGGAGTTACTTTAAGGTATTTCTCATAATCTAAGGGCTCAGCCAGAGAAAAAGAAGAAGGAATATCACATATCTCAAGAGTAGGGATATTTACCTAATAAGTGTTTTTTATTTCTTGTTTTTCCACTTTTACCATAGTTATCTTTTTAATTTCAAGATTTTGTTCTTTTTCTCAAAATAATTTCAGGATTTTCTTCTTTTTTCTTGAAAGGTTTCTTTTACATATTATTTTATGATGTCAATTCTTAGGCACCTTTCATCCTTCATTAGCTTGTTGATGGCCTTGAACATGTTAAACATTGTTGTCCCTAGGCACCAAGAAGGGGGGTTGAATTGGTGTATAAAATTTCAAAAAACAAAGAAAAGGGAACTAGAAAGAGTAGAATGGAGACAACCAATTTATAGTGGTTCGGGTATAATAAACCCTACATCCACTCCTCAATTAACCAATTGGGTATTTTACTATCTCAAGGTGTTTTCATGCTTACACCCAACTTGTGTTTTGATGGCTCACACATAACCTTACAACAATGTGTTTTTAGGCTAACACACAACCTCACACAAGTGTTTCACTAAGCTCACACTTAAACCTTTCTTAGAGTGTTTTAGCAGGCTAACACTACAACCTTACAACTTGGTGTTTAATGCTCACACCTAACAATTACAATTTCATAAAGAAAATGAAGGAAATGAGTAGCAAAGATTGAG
>CATIWR010331553.1:0-12277 GCA_949677035.1 Omphalea diandra | reverse complement strand
TAATAAAAAATAAATTTTGAAGAACTCAACGCACATAAATCAAATTATATAGATCCAATAATATAAGCATGTAAAATTTAAGAGTGTCATGATTCATTTTTGTAATGTCAACTTTCTACAGAGGAGCAAATTCCTTTATTTTATGAAAAATATTTTCTCACAAAATATTTATAAATTTTTATATTTAGTGTGTTCAAAAAAATTAATTAATAAAAAATATTTTTTCAATTAAAATAAATTTTAAATTATTTATAAAAAAATAATTTTTTCTGTATAAAAAAATATTTTTAAATTTTATAAATTCATCTAAATAAAAAATAAGTCATATGAGAAATAGTTATATAAATACATATCTATTTAAAAAATTTATTATTATAAATCAGATTTAAACTGCTGACATCATTATAGGCGACTAATGGTTGGTGTAGCTCAAATAATTTTTTATTTTTAAATATATTTTTTAATATTTAATAATATACTAAAATTTATTAATTGTGACGTGTCGCTATCGTGTCCCTAAAACGTGGTCTTTCTCTAGGCACGTGTTAGAAATATTAAGGGAGCTGACCGAAAAAATTTAAATTATTTTTTATGGTCAATTTTCGTTCTCTTCTCTTTTCTTTTCTTTTGCTATCGCTTATTTTCATTTTTTTTAATGCTCTCACAGATAATTGTTCCATAATCATTACGAATTTACAATAAGTACACCTGAATGAAGCATTATTTGCTATAAACTTAAAATTGAGTTTTAATTATATTATAATATGTGTTTTAATTATGAAAACAAAAGATCAATTCAAATCAATTACATTATAAGTTGGAGGGTAAAATAAACCTTGTATTTCTTTTTTTTTTTTTTTTGGTTGAGAATGAATGGTATAAATAAAGTAATTATTCTGTCGATTTAGTTCATTTGACTGAATTTTATATTTTTATAAATCAAAATAATTTTTTTAAGTTTAATTAAATTATATTTTGATTTAACAGTTTTTGAAAAAATATGTTTAAAATAAATTATATTATTTAAATTATTTATAGATATAATACATATCATATGTTAATTATATATATATATATAGAATATATTATAATTATATTTAAATATAAAATTATATTTATATTATTTATCAAAATAAATTCTATTTTATTTTTAAAAATATAGTTAAATTTATTTTTATGTATTCAAAATTAAATCAAATTAAAATTTGAATTAATTAAATTAAATTAATTACTTTGGTTTGATTGTCTGTAATTATAATGTGATCCTTGTGAAAGCATATATTTACTGTGGATATTCATACATTATCTTATATTATAATTTACACTGCTAAGCTCTTGAACATTTGTAAAAAATATTTATTAAATATTTATCTTATAGGAAAAACACAATTAAAAAAAAAATCTCCATTTACGCTAATCCTTGTAGCAGCCGTTTGATAAAACAAATTCTCTTGGTAATTGAATTTTTTAAAAAAACAAATTTTTATTTTTTGCTCCATTTATTTCATAAAAAATAATTTATTTGAAGAAACAAATAATATATTTTCTAGTATTTAGAATACATTAAAAAAATATTAATTTTCTTTTCTAGATGTACCGTTCTTAGGGGAAATCATCAATTGTACCTGAAATTAAAGGTTCCTAGTGTTCATGGCACTGGCCGCTTTATATCCCTTTAATGATATAAAAATAATGTTTGTGTTGAGAGAAAAAAAAGGAATACAGGAAGAAGCCGCTAATTCATGTAATAAACTGACAAAAACACATGTTAAAGCTCCTATACTTTGTGTTGTTATTTTACAGAGTTTATATAGTTTAATTCATACATATTAAGCCTTCAAATTTTTATATTTTACTACTTTAAAGGATTTGTGTGATAGACTATATAAAATTTATGAAAATTTTATTGATAACAAATTTAAAATTACTAGAGGCTTGTATTACCTAGGAAAATAACATTTTAGAATAGACAAAAATCGAAAAATTAAGAGTCATAAAATTAATTTCACATGAAACTATAATATAATCTCTTCATATTTTTGAACTATTATTTATAAGTTTATTATAATTTCACTTTTTATATCACAAAAATCCTTAATGTAATAAAAAATAAAATTTGAAGAACTCAACGCACATAAGTCAAATTATAAAGATCCAATAATATAAGCATGTAAAATTTAAGAGTATCATGATTCATTTTTGTGTTGTCAACTTTTTACGAAGGAACACATTCCTTTATTTCATGAAAAATATTTTCTTAGAAAATATTTTATGCATTTTTTAATTTAGTGTGCTCAAAAAAATTAATCAATAAAAAATATTTTTTTATTAAAATAAAAATTAAATTATTTATAAGAAAAATGATTTTTCCTATATAAAAGAAAAAATATTTCTGAATTTTATAAATTCATCTAAATAATAAATAAATTATATGAGAAATGAATTATATAAATACATATTTATTTAAAAATTTTATTATTACAAGTCAGGTTAGACCACTAACATCATACAAGTCACAAATGGTAGGTGTAGCCCAAATAATATTTTATTTTTAGATATGTTTTTTAATATTTAATAATACATTAAAATTTATGAAAATATTATAAATCCAAAAAAAAATAATATTTTTTTTTATGTATTCTATTATCTTTTTTAGACCATCAATGATACCTTGATAGTTACAAAATCAAAAGAAAAAAAAGTGGTGTAAGCTTTGATATCGTTAAACTAATATTTTTAAAATTTGTTTGGAGTTTGAATTGATTCTTTAGTCGGATTTTGATTTAGTCAATTCAATCACTTAAACCATTTAATTTAGTTGTCCATTTTTTTAAAAAGATATATATATATATATATATATATATAAGCAAGTATGGGTTAGGCCCAAATTGGCTCGACCTCAATGACCACAATTAATGATCAAAGTTAGCTCAGTCCATAATAAGGTTGCCCAAGAGCTCATAGGCCGTCACGACTCGACCTAATAAAAGATGGTCAAATCCACAATTTAGCCTTATCAGGTAGTTATAATCTTAATCAAGAAATTGTGATCCCTCATTAAGATACTCATTCTTATCAAGAAACAACACTCCTACTTAAGAAGAAATCTGAGTCCTACTCTAATAAGGAAACAACTCTCCCTAATCATTATATAAAGAGTCTTATCAAGTATTTCTTACACATTATATACATACGCTCTCTCTTTAATCCCACACTGACTTAAGTATCAGAACATGTTTCCGGCATTCAGCCGGACACCCCTTCACTTACGTTTGTCTTTTAGGAATCCAATCAAAATCACCAAAGCCAATCACCTCAATTTAACTTGAATCACCTAAAATGACTACTGTGGTAAGTCTTCCAACATCATTGGTGTGGTGAGTGTGAACTTATTACTGTAAACCTTTTAAACCTTTTAACAATAGTCTCTCCTAATGATCCAAAAACTCCGCAACCTCACATCCAGTCTAATATCCTAAACGACACACCCTAATAATCCTCCCAACCCTCACTTCCCCACCAATATCAACGAATCTGGCCTCCAACTTTTCTAACACCTCAAACATTGATCCTAAACTGTCACCCAGTTTGTGACTGCTTATGCGGACTTCACAACAATTGAAAAGGATTAAGCAACTGCTCATACAAAAAGAACCCTTAGCTGCTTCGCAAACTACCATTGTTGAGCCGCAAAAATCACTACCTTTGCTAGCTAGGCAAAAACAAGCATAGAATCTAGCTGGGGAAAAGGGAAAAACTAAACACTTGGAGACGTACAATGACATAGGTGAATTCTCATACAAGCCAAGAAAAAAGCCAAGCCACTCATGTAGAATTTTTCTTAACTACATCATCAAATGGTTTAGTATATTTTTTTTATTTTCTCTATATAAAACTCCTTAAAAAGCTACATACATGTCATTCTTTAACAAATGATCCAACATAAACAAATAAAATGAATTCTATAGTGATAAATTTAATAGCACCATCAAATAGCATTATCTAATTCAACAATAATTAATAACTTTTATCTAATCTAATAATATATAATTCTATCTAATCGAATAGTGAATAATAACTTCAATTTAATCCAATAGTGAATTATTAATTACAACATTATAATATAATAACATAAAAGACATTTTAATCTTCACTAAACAGAAATAGAAATAGTAATCAAAATTTTGTTAGTAACATTCCCACAAGAAATGAAGTCAAAATGACTCCAATTTATCGTATAAAAAAATCACAATAAAGTAAATAATGCATATATGATTTTATAGGAGCAATAATACTTCTAAATATGATTTTTGATGTCTATACAATATGAAATATTGAATATAAAATCAATAAAAAAAATTTTGCTAATAAAATAATATTTTAAAATTTAAAATTTTACTTTTAGCATAATTTTAATAGTGCACTCTGAAATCAAATGGTCAAATCTTATAGATATAAATCATGTTTTTCCTATAACATTGTAGTTATTTTTACATAAAAAGAAGTTATTTCCATATATAAATATGTAACTTCAAAATAAAATATGAGTAGAGTTAAGAGGATCAAATAAGTGTATTTTGACCATAAATATGTCCTATTACATTTCTATTTTATGATATATTTTCTAAATTATTTTTGTTTCTTTTTCTTTCCTTCTCAACTACACATAGAGTAAATTTGCAACTGGAGAGAGATGATACATCATACCCAACAAAATATCTATAAAATTGATTAATAATTACAATAACTCTAATTATTTTGTAATTTAAGTATTATGTATATTTCTCTTTATTATAAAAATATTTTACATTTCTTTAACTTTTATTCTTTTTAGTAAAAATAAGAAGATTATTTAATTAAGCACTTTTTTCTTATTATGTTTAATTTTATAAAATCAATTTTGATATTATAAAATATTTATTAAGATACAATTTTTATGTAAAGTGATGATATTCCAAAATTGATTAATTTACCATACAAATAATCTATAAAATTACTTAACAATTCTAACGACGCCCAATTACTTTATAATTTCATATAGTATTATGCATATTTCTCTTTTTTCTATATTTCTTTAACTTTTATGTAATTTTTATCAATTTAGTAAAAATAAGCAAGACTATGTAACTTTTATATAATATTTATCAACACACAATTTTTATATAAAATGGTGACATTTCAAAGTTGATTTATTTACTTTTTAAAATAATTTATAAATTTTCTTAATACTTATAACAACTCTAATTATTTTATAATTTCATATAGTATTATGTATATTTTTAATCTATGTATATTTCTCTTTATTACAAAATATACTAAACTTCTTTAACTTCTTTATAATATTTTATTATTTTAGTAAATTTAATAATGATTATGTAATTAATTATTTTTTATCATATTTAATTTTACAAAATAAATTATGATATTATAAAATATTTCTAAAGACATGATTTTTATGTAAAATGATGATATTTCAAAGTTGATTTACTCACTTTATAAAATAATCTATATAATTACTTAATACTTATAATAACTCTAATTAGTTATAACTTATATAGTATTGTATACTTTTTTTTATTACAAAATATCCTAAAATTCTTTAACTTTTTTTTGTAATTTTTATTCTTTTTAGTACAAATATTAATGATCATGTAATTAATTATTTTTTCTTTCAGATTTAACTTTATAAAATAGATCCTGATATTACAAAATATTTGTCAAAGTATGATTTTTATGTAAAAATATGATATTTCAAAGTTGATTCAATTATTTTGTAAAACAATCTATAAAATTACTTAATAATTATAATAACTCTAATTATTTTATAATTTTATTAGTATTATATATTTTTCTTTATTACAAAATGTTCTACTCTTTTTTAACTTTTTTTTATAATTTTTATTCATTTCATTAAAAATAAGAAAGATTATGTAATTAATATTTTTTCTTACCATATTTTATTAAAGTCTACAAAATAACCAATATAATTACTTCTTATAGTATCTTTAATTATTTTATAACTTGATAACTAATTCATTAATCTAAATTTTGCTCTATTATAAAAGTACGAGCAATATTTATTTTTGTTCGTTATCAACCAATTTTATATACAAGTTTTTATTTTGAAATATTATTTAATATTATCATAAGGTCTGATATATTATTTAAAACTGTGTATTCCCCAATTTATAATTAACGAATAATATTTATTAAATTAGTGTTGAACATTATATTACAAATAACTCTGACATAGATTATCACATGAAAATATAATATTTACACATTTCATAAAACAATTAAAAGAAAAGGAAATTTCATTTTTTAAATTCATTGTCACTGTGTGCTCATTATTTTTACATAATCAATCATTATTTTTATCTTATTTACAGTAATCTTATATTTGGAAGAGAAAAAATAAGAGAGAAAGTAAAATAATATGTATTGAATGAGAGAAAATAAGAAAGGAAATAAAACAATGAGGAAAAATAAAAAAGGAAGAGAACTTTTTTCTATCTAAGAATAAAAGAAAATTGAAAAAGGAAAAATATTTTTATTTTACTTTCTTTATTTTTTTCTCTAAAATAGAGATGAAATATGATGAAAGATTTTTTTGTAAATTTACAATTTTACTTGTGTGTTTTCTTATTCACATCTGAAATAAAACAATAAAATAAAAAATATATGAGATAATATTTTTAACTAAGAAAAAATAAATTGATTTTTTTATCTAAACATTAAAATAAAAAAATTATTTTTTCTTTATTTTCTCCCTAAGTAATTTTTTAAATATAGTGTAAGTAATTGATCAATCTTGTCACCTGTTTTTTTAAATCTATTTTTTATCTAAACAAATCTAAATTTACAATAAGTACATCTGAATGAAACATTATTGGAGATCAACTTAAAATTGAGTTTTAATTATATTGTAATATGTGTTTTAATTATGAAAACAAAATATCAATTCAAATCAATTACATTACCAAACAAAAGATCAATTTTTTTTATTTTATTTGGGATAAATTTGTCTCAATGAAATAAGAGGATTATTTCTTATATAATGTAGGACTTCATTTCTAATTAGATGTGAATTCTTATTAACTCCATAAATAGGAATATTATGAAAAATTTTTTGGCTTTTACCTATGAAAAAGAATGATTTTTTGTCCAAGATGCTTTTATCCAAGACACTAAGTAATGTTTGATAAGATATAAAATAATATAATCAAATACAAACCTAATAAATTATTAAATTAAATTTTTTTAATTATATTACATTACATTCTATTATATCCTATCAAATATTACTTAAGATGATATTTGATAGGATATAATCAATTGTAAAAAAATATATAATTAAATATAAATTCAATTGAACTATTAAACTAAAATTCTTTTTACTATACTATATTATATTTGATTATATTATATTAAACATGTGATAAGAGTCTTGTCCAAAGCTTTTGTCTTACGTAGTGAGAAGAATTCTTATTCATTGTAGTTTGGCAGTTATGACCCATAATAGTTAAAGAAGTATAGTCCAGTTATGTTTATAGGAAATGAGAGAGATAAATTATTTTATTTATTGTAAATAGTATAAACTGTACAATTATGTGTGATTTATATATCTTGGGTGTAACGAGGTAATGGATTGAGAGATTGTTTTGAGTTTGATAATGTATTTAATTATTTTATTGATAGTAAAAAGTAATGCCAAAATTTGGTCAAAAAAAGAAAAAGTGATACCAATAGATATAATGGTATTTGTAGAAGTGGCAAACGAGTTGAGTTAGTTTGAGTTTGATTATTTTTGAAGAGGTCATTTTCGGATTAAATCAAGTTTGAATTACTTGAAATATATTGATGGCATTGCTTACTGTCACCAACATATATATGAAATATATAATTATATTGATGATTATATATGAAATATATGATTATAATTATATATATATGAAATTTAAATGCTAAATATTGACATTTATCAAACACTTTTTCAACATTTGAATGAAATCAATGAATGCCAATGAGCAAACACTAAACTAAATGGTCACTTATTTTTCTCTATGGAAAATGCTTGATGTCTTTTTTTGTGCCACCAGTTGGTGACATGATAAAGTTGTTTATTTTTTTAATAAATTTTATACAATATATATATAGATAGATATTTAAAATAACCAAATTCAATCTAATGATAGTAATATCCATTTAAATTCCTATTTGATTGCTTTAGATTTTGTATATAAATATGAAAAATAAAAAAATAAATATAGAATTAGATATAACTAAATACACAAAGTAAAGAACATAAAAGTAAATTATATAGAAAATTTATAAAAAAATTCAAATATAACCTTTTAAGATTGAGGATAGGACATGAAGATATCTTAATCGAATTGGACTCAATTTTAAATCGAAAAAGATTTCGACTATAGAGTAAAATATCGAATTAAACTATCTCAAGTGAAATAAATGAAACAGATCTTGTTCTTTATATATCTCTGGATTGAGAACTGAACCGAAATGATCTTGATTCTGAATCAGACAGAAATCTCTCTCTCTCTCTCTCTCTATATATATATATATATATATATATATATATATATATATAATTTAATTATTTAGATAATTTATTTATGTAAAATATGTAATAACAGTTATTAGTAATTTTATTTATTGATTATAATTTTCTCTTTTGTAATTAAAAAGTTGAATAAGATATTTTAACTAACTAATAGTTGATATAAAATAGAAAATTTATAATAATTAAATTAATCAATTTATTAGTATTGAACATCTCGATTTCAATAAATATGTAAATATAATAATTTTCATTATTAATTTTTATTATTTTAAAAGTGATACATTCAAATTTTTTCAATGATATAAAAAACTGATAATTAAAAGCAAAAAGTATTAAATGTCCTAACCATATTTTTAATTGAATCATACTATAAGAATTGAATTGAATCATACTATAAGAATTGAAGAACCAAATTAAACTATTTCAATTTTAATGAGTAACCCAACTTAACCATCCTAAAAATTTAAAATGATACTATTTCTCAAAAAAGAATTCCCTAAAAATTTGAGATAATTCGGAAAAATTTTAAATCTCCAAATGGTGATGCTAGTATTCATTGTGGACAGTATTTGCATCATACATCACTTCTTTTGCCTATATAAAGGCTATGTGAGTAACACATTGCACTTTACTCCGTACCTTCTAATCATCCTTTGCTTATACTTCTACTCTCTCCTATCTAAGAAAAGTATCAATGGCTATGTCTGGACCACGACGCAAGATGTGGGGTGTTGAAATGGCAGTGGTGGTGCTTGGGCTGTTGGCTATGGCAGTGCAGCCGTCCATGCAACAAGACTCTTTGAGAAATCCTTTAACTAGTGTTGCCCGTAAGATCAAACAGGGCGAAGCACGTCCTTTCGGTATAATTGCCACTTCCAGCACCGCTAGAAGGCTTTTTATGATTCTGGAATCTTCGTTAGTGATTACGCTTTGGAGCATTATGGTACGTAGAATAATAATCTTCTTCCCTCTCTTTTTTTTTTTTTTTATGACATAAAGGTTTTGAATACATTCGGACTTACATTCTCACTCTGCTGAAAATGAACATAGAGTGTTTTTTTTTTTTTTTAAAAACTTACTTTTACAGGAAGAAAATTCGTGTTTGGATCAATTTTGGGATCTAATGTTGTCTTTGTAAAATCAGCTAATCGTCCATCGGTAGGGTTTCATCTTTACAGGAATTTTTTCCATCTCCTTTTCTTTTAATTATTTTATGTTGTTAATTAATTGACTTTAGTAATATATTCAGGTACATGTGAGCATCACTGTTCACATCTTGGCTCGTGACTTTGATGTTAGAGGAATCATTCACTTTGGAAGCGCTGGTGGCATTAACAATTCATTGTCCATTGGTACTTTTGTTGCCGCAGGCCATATTGCCCACACTGAAGTTTGGACTTGGCAGGTACATGTATCAAAACATTAAAATCAACAAGTACATATGTAAATGAAATCAGAAAATCAATGTGGTGTTAAAATGACTGAATCTCAAAAATTCTTCTGGTAAGATTTAAAATGTCTGAATAAAATTAATTTTATAATACCTGACTTAAAAGTTAAATGAAATTATAAAAGTTACAAACATGATTATATAATTTTTTAATGTATTAAAAATTCGGACTTAAATTGGCAATATATAAACATCAGACGTTTTGTTGTACATAATGGGACACTCTCTAACAACATGGCAGTTATGTTAAACTTTCTCGCAATATTATGTTGTGCAGAATGATTGAGCCGTAGAGGGGGGACTTAACTTTGCAAAATTCAATTATCCAACTTCAGAGAATGCGCAGAATTTGTTGGGAAGTGCAAGGTTTGATTGTTGGAAATATTTTTTATGTGGGCTAATATTAATTATGGGTTGGTCTTAAATATTTATTAAAACAGATTGAATAATATAGTTTATTGATTGTGGGTAAGCCCAATTAAAATGTGATCAATGTAGTTATGGGCTTGTGACATCTTTTGTGGGCCAATATGGAAGACGGTCAGTGTGGGCCTATTTTAATATATACCTGTGATGGGTGGGCCTGTTAAAATTATTATAAATAGGCTAGGTCCCCTCTTCTGCTTTCATAACAGAAAACTCTAGTTGCTACACTCATTGTAGCCGTCTTCGAGAAGGTCAAGGAGAGGAAGATCTAGCTTTCCGTTTTCAACTGTTCTGACGAATTTTTCAAGTGTTTTATTTAAGCTTTCGGGATTATGACTCAAAATAATTTGGAATTCAACGCGGAGATAGGTACGCAAATTTGTTTCTGTTCAGTAATTAAATTTTTGATGTTCTATAATTATGTACAAGATCCTATATTAAATATTTTACATGTGGTATCAGAGCAATGGTTGTAGTACATAATTTAGAACTCTAAGTGTTTTGTATTGTTAAGAAGAGAAAATAAAAAAAAAATTTTGGCCGGATGTAGGGTAGGCCACCATAGTCAATTGACCCTTTGATATATATTGAATTTGCCTCCATTATCACTGTCTCCTCCATTAGTTCGGATGGTTGGGAGACTATTTATCTACACGAGGTCCCCAGGTCGATCCGCGTCAGCGGAAAATTTTTTTGCACTTATCCAAGCAAATAATCCACTCAGCGCGGACGGTTGGTGCGGTGTAAAAATCTCCATAGGTTGCGGGTTCGAAGCTTAAGTTGGTTTTCTTTTTTTTTTTCTTTCTTTCTTCTTCCTTCCTTCTTTTCTGCGTCGGTTGTTGTTTTTTTTTTTTATGAAAACTGAAAGACCGTCCTCTGCCATGTCCGGCCAGCATGAACTTGTGATGGCAAAGGGGTCTTCTTCCATATTCTTTGATTGTGTTTATGCTACCCGGTGTGTTGAATCTTTAGAGTTACTTACCCAAGTCCGTAAACCAAAGAAAGCTCATTAATGCAATATGCACACAAACTGTTCGACGAAATCACGAAACAAAATCTCCAATGTGAACAAGGCCAAAAAAGAAAATCGGTGTCTTGTAGAAATTGGGCATAGACTAAAGAACGCTAAAGTAATAGACAATAGTCAAGGGCTTCCGATGTGATTTGTATATAGGGAATGTTCTGGTAGATATGTATGCAAGGTTTGGTGTTTTGGTTAATGCACGTAATGTGTTTGTTGAAATGCCTGTGAGAGATAAACAGAAAAAAAAAAAAGGGGGGGTGGGGGGGGGGGGAAGGAGACAGTTGCGCGTAACTTAGTCAACCGAGCTAAGCGACATTCACGCCGTAATCTTCTGCGGACTAATATTTATATTCTAACTTGTATTCATGTGCATAATAACAATCTTTATTTTTGTTTTAATAATTATTAATACATTTGTATATATATTTATATGGTTTAAATATATATAAAATAATTATTAATTTATTATTTAGTAATATTAATTTTATAATAAAATTAAATAAATAAATAATTAATATTTATTTATTTGTTTATTTTGCATATATATGTGAATATAATTATGTGCTTAAAAATTAAGGTATATTATTATTTGGTACCTTGTGTATTTTTGGAATATATATTTGTGTTCAGTATGTATTTTAATTGGGCTATTATAAATCTATAATTAAAAAAATAATTTTATGGGTTGATGTGGGTGTTACCACCAAAGTGGAACATCTATTGAAATTCATAGAATTGTTTTTTAATTTTTGCGAAGAGATAATTCCAAAATTAATGTATTTAATAACCTGCCCAA
>CATIWR010331541.1:0-35000 GCA_949677035.1 Omphalea diandra | reverse complement strand
CCTTTTAGTTCCATATGCAAGTGTTCATTCACAATGGTATACCAAGTAATCATTAAAAGCAAATAATTCTCACTTGACTTGTATCCACATGTAAAGTATAACAATTCAATCTCATATACATGTAATAGAACATAATCATATTATAAAATTATCACATTCACATTAGGATTTACTCACCTTTAGACGTGACCAACTTTTATGGTAGGTTTGGTTCTCTCTCTAAGGCTTTCTCAAAGTGCTGAAATCCTAACATTTGACACATACATGGTTATAAGTATGTATGAATGCTTGACATTGCAATGATGGCATGATCCATGCAAGTGGACCTAGTGCTTATGCATATTTTCCTTATATGGCAACCTGAACATGCTACACTCTCACAATAATAACTCTAGATATACTTATCCAAATGAATTTGTTATTTTTTTCAAATAAACTAGACACATAATGATACAACATAATCAAATTTTAGATTAATATAAGACATTTACAAAATGTGGTGAATTTTCAAATTTTTCCCTATTTCAATGTCATCTCAGTCTGAAGGTCTTACATTCTTGAGTAAATCTCAAATTGTAAAAATCAAATTGCAAAAATGATTTACTAGAAATCACAAAACACATAAAGTAACATTTTTTCATGTTTTACTCATTGTCTAATTCAATTACCAAAACAGATGACCAATCTTAGGGTGAACAGGTTTTCAATATAGTGATAATCAGTCAGAATTAAGGGGCAATATCTCAATAACCATGCTAAATTTGGAAAACATATTTTACAGTCATGTAGATAATACATAAATATACAACTTTCAATTCTAACATATCACTAAATTCTGAATCTATGGCCATCAAATTCTTAGAAAACAGAATTATAAGATAAGTAAGGTTTCATTTGGGTCTAGGGTCAGTCATAATCAATGAGCCATATCTCTTTCCACACAAGAAATCAATCAAAAATGATTTATAAGTATTTAGATGGGATATAAATATAAAAATTTCATGTTTTGAACTTTATCAAAATCAAAACATAAGGCCATCAAAATATAAGAAAATACAAAGACTAAGGTGATTTTAGTTGGTTGTGAACTAGTCCTAATAAAGGAGCCATATCTACTTACACACACAAAATCAAGTAAAAATGTTTCACTTGTATTTATATGGGACACAAAGCTACAACTTTCATATTTCACACTTTCCTTAATTCCTCTTCTAGTGTTATGAAATTGTGAGTGCAACAGACTGCTTTAACAATAAAACTAACATAGATAACTCTTGTTTCTCTTGAATTTTAACTTCCATACATGAGCTCTATGTCAAATACCCTATAATTCTTACTAACCATCCATGATTAACATGTCATGAGGGGTTAATTTCATGTGGGAAGAAGAGAAAATAACTTACCTATTTTCCTATAACTAGAAAACTTTGGGATTCCTTTCTAGGCATCTCACTATTCTCCCTCCTTTTCTTCTTTTTCTTCTTCTTATTCCTTTATTTCTTTGTTCCTTAGCTCTCTCTTTCTTTTGTTGTCCCTCTTATTTAATCTCTCTATTTTGATCCTAAAGGGTGAAAAATTCCACTTGTAAACCTATTATAACAAGATAGAATCATGGTGTTTCATTTTCATTGGTTGGAAGTTCATTTTCCTCTTTTAATCCCTCTTGTTCACTCCTTCATCACCTCCATCCATCTCTTAATCCTTATATGCCCCCTTATACTCTAATATAAGCTCTATAACACCATTATTTATGATGCTATAACATGCACACAACATAAGACAATTTCCATGCAACTATATAAACATTACATATATGTTCAAGTGTCCCAAATGTAATGGTGCAAGTGTCATCATCGTGCTTATCCAATTCACATGTCTAAATGATCATTTATCCAATGTATATGTTCATGTGGGATTTCAAATCATTTATGCAATGAATATGTTCATGTGATAATGCCAATGAATATGGATGAGGATGTTACAAAAATTAGTATATGCATTTCTAAAAGATGATCTTGTTGTTACCCAACTTGATGGATCACCAATGATGAGATCTATTGGATGATCTTTCTTGAAAACCCAGTCCTTTTCTGGCTGAGTTTGCTCTTTATTTGGGGTAGGAAAAGGTTGATCTATATTTCCTCCACTCTTTATTTCTTGTGGCTTGTTTACATCTTTCCTTTTTTTTTAATGTTCAGCTCACTCATAGGACCTGTAAGATCATTAACATCTTCTTCTATTCTTGAAGAAGTGGGGTCAAATTCATCAAACACAATATACATAGACTAATATATAATAAGGGTTCTCTTATTAAAGGCTCGATTCCCTTTGCTGATAATATAGTATCCAAAGAAAATTCCTTCATCAGATTTGGTGTCAAATTTGCTAAGGTTATCTTTAGTGTTTAAAATAAAACATTTACAACCAAAGACTCTAAAGTATAGAATCTTAGGCTTCCTTTTGTTTCATAACTCATAGGGAGTTTTCTTCAATAAGGGTCTTACTAAGACTCTATTTAGCATACAATAAGAAGTGTTTACTACTTCAACCTAAAAATACTTAGAAAGATTATACTCATTTAACATGGTCCTAACCATTTCTTGAAGAGTTTTATTCTTCATTTCTACCATACCATTTTGTTGTGGTGTTCTAGGAGTTGAGAAGTTGTGTGAGATACCATACTCATCACAAAAGCTATAAAACTTAGTATTCTCAAATCCTCCTCCATGGTCGCTTCTAATTAAAGAGATCTTCAAAATCATTTTGATTTTGAATTCTCTTGGCAAATGTCTTAAAGCATAAAAATAAAAGTCATTATAAGGGAGAAATGATACCTAAGTATACCTAGAGTAATCATCTACTGTGACAAATGCATAATGCATGCCTTCCAAGCTAGGTACTCTAGTGGGTCCAAAAATATCCATATGAAGCAATTGCAAAGGTCTAAAAGAACTTACATTGTTCTTGACTTTGAATGAGGATTTGACTTGTTTCCCTTTTTGATGTACTTCACAAACTTCTTCCTTTGCAACTTTATTTTAGATAGACCTTCAACCAAGTTTCTCCTTTTTAGCTTATTGAAGAGTTTCATGCTGGCATGTCCTAGCCTCTTATGCTAAGTCTTACCTTCTTCAAGCATAGAGACTAGACACTTTGCATTGTGGTTAATGAGAGAATTTAAATCAATGACATAAATATTATGAATTCTCCTACCAATGAACAAAATTTTATTGTCACTCATCGTTGACACATAACATGCTTGTGGTTCAAACATAACTCTGAGGCCTTTGTCATATAACTGACTTACACTCAGCAGATTGTGTTTGAGTCCATCAACAAGTAATACTTTATCAAAGACAAGTGAGTCAACATCCTTACCAACTTTAATTATCCTAATGATTTTGGGTTTTTAATTGTCTCTAAAGGATACATTTCTGAGTTCATCAATCTTCTCTAATTGCATTAAAAACTTCCTTTCTCTTGTCATATGTTTTCAACATTCACTATCAAAATACCATTCTTGCTTTATAACTTGGGATTTCAAGCACATATGCAAAACAAAAAGAATCAAGTCTTAGGTACCCAAATCGTTTTGGGTCCTAAGGGGTTAGCTCTTGCCATTTGCTCATCATGCCTTCTAGAATGGCAGTGATATACAATATGGCCATATATACCATAGTAAAAATAATTACCTCAAAGTGAGCTATTTTTCTATTTCTAGGTAGAGCAAGCACATAGTGTTTGTGAGACTGGGAACTCCTTTGAGCCATATTTCTAGGAGTGATTCTCATATGAATAATTCTCCTGTGTGGTATGTATTTATATCTATAGTCATGCCAATTTATATGTCTTTGAACACTTTGCCTCCTAAGCTTGTATGAATGATACGTATAGGCATCATTTGTTTTAGGAGGAGCATGTCTCAGTTGTGTGTGAACATATTGTGATTTAGCCTTTGTGCCATTTATGTTTGCATTTCCCTTCTTGTAAATTTTTGGCATTCTAATGGGATTAAATATATTGACTTCCTTAGCCTTAACACATACTATTTCGGAAGTAAAAGGAGCATTAGAAATAGAGGCATTATATCCTAATCCATGCTTAATGAATGAACTCCTTTGAATCTTAAGGATGGAGTATAACTTCTCATTTCCTTTGGTGAATTTATTAAGGCTATCCTTAAGCTTAGAATTCTCAGTTGAGAGAGCCTAAACCTCCTTAGTTAGAGTCTATTGACTCTTAGCACAATCCTTTAAAGATTTGTTCTTTTTCTTAAAATAGGAGGTGCTAGACTTGAGAGTCTCAACTTTCAAGGTGAGCTTAATAATAATATATTATAATTAATCTCTAAAATAAGAATCAAGGGGATTTACCTCATAATCACCATCACTGTCATTATCATTATTGAAGGAGTGCTCACTTGAGGACTCATCTAATTTCTCCTCAGTTGCCATTAGACAAAGGTTGGCTAGCTCCTTTCTAGTATCCTCTTTATCAAGTTTAGAGTCACTAGTGTCACTTTAAGTAGCTTTATACACTTTATTTTCTTTGTTAAAGGTGTGTTTGTTGGCAGGAACTTTGTTCTTTTTCACCTTTGGACAATCTGGCTTTATGTGTCATCTCTCATTGCATCCATATAAAATGAGTTGACTCTTACTACCTTTTTTCTTGTACCTCCTTACCTTTTTACTCTTTTGATTTAAGAGAAATCTCCTTACTCCATTTGTTATAAGAGCAAGGTGCTCATCTTCATTATTGTCTTCATTATCACTAAAAGAATAAGATGTTAACAAACAAGAAGAATATGAGGATTCAAAGTGTACCTTTTTGGCTTTTAGTACCAAATCTTTCTTTCTCACTCCAGTACTTTTAACTCATCTAGTGACAGTGTTTCTAGCTTGTTTGCTTCCTTTATTGTTGTCTTTTTAGCTTCCTACCTATCCTTGGAAAGTGTTTTCAAAATCTTCGCTATTATGTCTTCATTGAAATAAGACTTCCCAAGAGTTTTAAGAATGCCTACTATATCAATAAACCTATTGTACATCTTAATGATGGTTTCACTAGGCTGATATACAAATGTTTCATACATGTATGTGTGCATTTGTATATTTTCTTCTTAACCTTACCAGTTCCTTCATGCTGAGTTTGCATTGTGTCCCTTATTTCTTTTACTGATGTACATATTTGCAACTTAGCTTATTGAGATTTATGGATTACACAGAAGAGAACATGCATTGCTCATCTACTTTTCAAATGCCATCTTCTCTTCAGCTATCCATTCACTCTTGGGCTTTGGTACTAGGACATCTCTAGCAATTTTTGTAGGAACTTCTATTCCTTCTTCGGCAATATCCTATAGATCTATGGTTTCACCATCAAGAAAGATCTCTATACGGTTTTTCTAGTATTCATAATCATCTCTTTTGAAGTAACGTGGTTTGTGAACTAATTGTGATTCTTCATGAGTTGTCATGATCTTTACTCTAAGCACTTAAGCATTGATGAACAGACTAGTTCTGATAGCAATTGTTGTCCCTTAGTACACTAGAAGTGAGGGGTTGAATAGGTAATGACAAGTAATAACAATTAAAAATAAGTGTGGAAATGATGAAGAATCAAGATAACTAATTCATAAAGGTTCGACATAACCTACCTACGACCTCTCCTCTAATATTCCCACTAGAGCCTTTCACTATCTAAATACCTTACAAGTGTTATCAACTACCTTTACAATAGTAATTTTAGGCACTACCAAGTCGTTCCAAGTAGACTTGTAGGTACTCCTAAGACCATTTCCTAAAGAAGTTTATAGGTATTACTTTAAACCTTTCATAAAGTATGATTTTAGATCTCCTAAGATCTCCTAACCAAAGATTTTCTCAAATGAAATTACAACTTAGAAGGTTGAGAAAAGCTCTTTTACTCAAGTAATAATAAATTCAGAATATACTCATAAGATATGATTACTTTGGTTGAGAGTTTTGAAAGAAGTCTAAAAGCTTATTCTTCAAACTTTGTTTTTGAAGATAGCTTTTTTAAGCTTTGCCAAAGATCTTCTCTTATAAGCTAGATCACTTTTTTTTCACCCTTTTTATTCAAAGATAACTTTTAGTATAAAAATACTCACTTTTAGAATGTTTTCTCTTCTTTATTTCTATTATGAGAAGGTCTTTTTATAGGCAGACACAAAACTAGCCATTAGAAAGAAGGTTGTCTCTTTATGTCGTCAAAGTAAACACTTAACATTTGTTAAACATTATCCACACCTATTGTTTGGTCATCATCTAGGTGATTTTTAACTAAAATACAATTTCAACAATCATTGTTATTATCAAAATACCCATTAGAACTAGTTGTTAGAGAGAGATTTTCCTAGACGTTCCTATTCTGACTTTCTTAATTGTTTGTTTAACAACTCTTCAATGGTTGTTGATAATTCACTACACTTATTGGGATTCAACTTTGACTCCTATTAGGATATAAACAATGCCCATTGCAAGTTTCTAGGAGGATGTGAACTTAATGCTCTGTTTTTCAAGATTTTCAACAATACTTTAATGGTTATTGATGAGCTTTCAATGCTCGTTGAAATTGACCTCAATGCCTATTGCATTTTTTAGAGTGTCTCATCAGAGAGTTTAGAGATCTTAGCTCTACCTGGGAACTTCTTCAACACCCGTGTTGAGATCTTGAGATTTTTGATTAAATTAAGTCACCTGGTCTAACGTCCATTATGAAATGTAATGCCTATTGAGATATCAAAGGCCACGCCCATTGCAAAATAATAATGTCTATTTTGAAGAGACTTGCACATCTCAAGTGATTGAGTCATCCAACACTTATTATGCATTGAGAAAATGTTGGTTAAGAGGTCTAGAAGACTTTACTCATACTTGAGTGTCATTTCAACTCTTGTTAAGATCCTTTAACACCCATTGTTGAGTCATAACACCTGTTGAAATAAGGGCAATACCTTTTGGAATTGAATACTTAGAGTTTTCACCATAACTCTTTCTTTAAACATTTTTGTTCAACAACTTGATGTCCCTGTAAGATTTTACACAAACACTTTGGAGAAAAGTTAGCTTTTATATGTATTTATAATCATCAAAACAAGCTTGGTTCACCATACTTCCAAGCTAGGTTTAACATAGTACATATGACCAGTAAGTCTTTCCAACATATTGATCAATAAAGGGTAAGTTGAAGTAATCCTTATAGATTGTGGCATTTAGGTTCTTATATTCAATACACACTCTCTAACCTGCCATGGTCCTAATAGGGATAAGCTCATTATTTTCATTGGTCACAACCATCATCCCTCCCTTCTTAGGAACTTCTTAGACTGGATTAACCCATGAGCTAACAAAATGGAGTAGATGATCCCTCCATCTAATAATTTGACTACTTCCTTCCCAACCACTTCCTTCATGTTAGGGTTAAGTTTCATTTGGTGTAATAAATTGGGTTTCTTATTATCCTCTATTAAAATTTTATACATACAAGAAGTAGGACTACTCCTCCAAATGTCTACTATGATCCACCCCAAGGCTCTAATCCTATTTTGTAACACTTTTCCTCTTGTGTTTAGGCAAACTCATTAAAGATGATAACTAGTGGGGTCTCATTACTACCCAAAAATGCATACCTAAGATAAGGAGGTAAAGGCTTAAGTTCTAAGTGAGAGGGTTTAAGAATTAAAGGTGGTATTACCTCAAGATATCTTTTATAGTTTAAAGGCTTAATAGAAGAAGAAGAAGGAGCATCATAAGTTTCTAAAGTTAGAATACTTACCTCTTCGATGTCTTTTCCTTTTCCTTCCTCAGTACTTACCATAGCCACTGTTTCTATTTTCAAAGTTCTCACCTCTTCTCCAAAGACTTGCTTAGTGCAATCTTTGATAACATCCATCCTCAAAAACCATTCATCTTTCATAGGCTTTTTCATTGCCTTATACATATTGAAAACCACCTCTTCATCTCTCACTAGCAAGGTGTAGGAGCCTTCCCTAACATCAACCAAAGCACCACCAATTGATAAGAACATCGTCCTAAGAGTAATGGAATCTCCCTATCCATTTTCATATTAAGAACTACAAAGTCCACCGAGATGATGAACATGTATCCTTTGATGAGCACATCCTCCATAATTCCCTTAGGATAGATAACTGAATGATCCACTAGTTGAAGAGAGATCTTGGTGGGTTTCATTTCACTAATACCTAAATTTTCTAAAACAGACAAAAGTGATGTTAGATACCAAATCATAAAGTTTTTTCAAAAGAAACATGATTGATATCATAAGATATAGTAAAACTCCCTTGGATCTCCTCTTTTAGGAGGTAACTTGTTGAGTAGGACACATTACATTCATCGGTCAAAGTGACTCTTGCATTCCTTTGATTTGATTTTCTTTGAAAGTATGTCCATCATGAAGTTTACATATTTAGGCATTTCTGCAAGCATTTTCATAAATAGTATATTGATTTGAATTTTTTTTAAGCATATCTAAAAATTTTGCAAATTGCTTGTCCATCGAACTTTGTTTGATCCTTGATGGGAAGGGAATTAGAGGTACATATGGTTTTACCTTCTTATTAGGTTTGGCCTCTAAAATGGTTTCTTCTTCTTCATACTCCACTTTTCCTTCTTCCTCTTTTTCCTCCTTATCTTCCTTAGGTTGAAGTTCCTTACCACTCCTTAAAGTGTTGGCTTTCACTAGGTCCTTTGGATTGGTTTTGGAGTTGTTAAGCAAGGTTTGTTAGGATCTAGAGCTAAGGGCGTTGGCTATTTATCCCACTTGGATCTCAAGGTTATGGGTGGAGGATAAGTAGTTTTTGTTGGCTTGATCCATTTTGGCTTTAATTGTCCTCATGTTGTTCTAGCCCAGAATTATTGAAGGTTATGAATTTCTCTAAGGCTTTATCTATTTTCTTGAGATTGGTAGTTTAGTGGTGGGGGTTGAAAACTAGGTGGTGCTCCTTGAGCTTTGGGGTTTAGGCTGTTGTTGTTAGACCAAGAAAAGTTTAGGTGATTATGCCAACCTGGATTATAAGTATTTGAGTATAGATTATTAGGTTGATGCTTAAAGTTTCCCATAGTTTACTTACTCTTAGGTAAAAGGGTTCCCCACTTAGCAATCAACACTTTTATGCCCACTTTCCCTATAAAATTTACACATAATTTGTATGACAAGAGAATACACAACATTATTTGTAAAAGCATTCAACTGTTTAAACAAGATAGATACTTGAGCTTATAAGACTTTTAGGGCATCCATGTTGTGAATCTTCGCTACTTTCTTTGGCAAAGTCCTCATTGGGCTTGGCAGTTATTGTGCGCCATAGTTTTAATCAACTTATAGGCCACATCAGTTGTTTTATCTAATAAAGATCCCCTAGTTGTTGTGTCTATAGTGATCTTAATTTGCCCAAAGAGTCCATTGTATACGGTGTGCATGATTGACCATTTTGGAATTTGATGATTTGGGCACATCTTAAAAGATCCTTAAACCTTTCCCAAGCCTTATTCAAAGTTTCCCCATCCAATTAATTAAAAGTTGTGATCACATTTTTGAGTCTAGACATTTTTTAGCCAAGAAGGATTGAGAGAGTTAATCTTAAGTAGTGATACTGCTAGGTTCCAAAGAATTGATCCACGTCTTAGCTTTGTCCTTGAGAGTGAATATGATGAGGAGTAATCTTATTGCATTTATAGACATTCTATTTTACCAAAAATTGTCGCAAATTTTCAAGGAATTAGCTATGTGCACATTTAGATCTTTATGGTAGTGTATTGGTGAGAATTTGAATAGCTAGCAAATGCACACTTTATTACTTATGACCTATACACTTTATCATATATGGAAGTAGAGTGTATTGGTGAGAATTTGAATGAATGTCAGCTTGATCTCAAAGGTAGTAGCATCAACGGTTGGTCAAGTGATAACCAACTTCAATCCTTCAAGAATCGGTGTGGCAAAGTCTTTCAAAGGTCGGTCTTCTTGTTTCTCCATCTCTTGAACTTATTGTTGTTTTCACTTTCTTTGGTTTATGGTGCATTCAATTTTGGATTAGTAGGAAGCAAATCTTCTTCGTTTTCTTGATTCACAATCCTAGTCATGCACCTAAAATAAGACACAAGAATGATAGTTGAAATAAGAAATTAAAATTCTAGAGTAATATAGAAATAATAACTTAGTATTTAAGCCATCGATCCCGGGCAATGGCACCAAAAACTTGATGACGAGTGCATGTTATATAAGAATCCGTAGCTGCAAGTGTATAGGTCATAAGTAATAAAGTGTACTCTGCGAGTATGAATATCATTCTCATGAGGATTGAGTTTAAGTACTAAGTGTCTTATATCTTATATTATCTAGATAATTAATAGTGAAAGGTGATTCTAATAGATAAATAAAACAAAGCACAATATTGATAAAGATGAGAGATAATCAATGGATAAGAATAGTTGGGGCTTTAACTTCACTTGATAACCTTTTATTGGATCCCTAATCCTTATCTAATTGATTCATGCAATAAATACTACTATAAAGTCACTAAGATGGTCAATTAATTCCTCTTAAGTAGAAATTGACATGTAAAAACATGTTAGTTGAAGGTTCATCAACTAAAAAACCAAACATCATGCAGATTGCCTCTTAATTTAAGAATCTAAAGGTAGTAATGAATTGTTAAGGTTTCTCAACTTAATAATAAAGGAAAGGAATTATTGAAAGTTTCATTTCATAAAAAGCACCTCTCGATTGTTGATTCACAAAACTAAGATAATCAATGTCCAGTTGATCAAACAAGTAAAACTCAACAATTGTTAGTACCAATGATGTAAGAAACCAAATAGATTTAGATTAAAAAAATCCAATATAAGATCCATTTACAACCCTAGCCAATAAAAGTCTAGTTTATAATAGAAGGAAAAGAAGAAAAAAAAGACAAATAAAACAACTATAAGAATAACCATGGATTTCTTCTTAATTGCTTGAATTCTTGCACCTTCTCATTCTAGAATTTTGATGTAACCCTAGCTTGAACGATTATCCCTCCTTTTGGTTATTCCCTCATACCTTAATTATTACTATCTTTTCTCCTTAAATAGTCTTTTAAACACCCCTTTAAATAAGGAAGCTTAAATGTACCCCAAAGGAAAATAAATCCCTTGATATGTAAGTTACGATTCTGATTTTAATAATACGTATGATCATGTGTATGGTCGTGCCCTCTTGCGATAGTTGCCTTCTTATTTCCCTTCATGCGCACGACCATGAGCATGGTTGTGTTAAATGTTTCTGCCCTTATTAACTTCCTTCTTCTAATGAAGGCATGACCATGCGCTTGGAAACATGGTTGTGCTTCATCTTGATGGTCTGTCACACTTAGTGAGGTGCAGCCATGCGCATGGTCGTGCTTCACTTCATTTTCTTCCAATCATCTTCTTTTTTTTATTCTTTCCCTACAACACAAAATAACTTCAATGAGGTTCAATTCAGGGCATAAATTAAGCATTACTTCATAAATTTTGCAGGGAATAATGTATGATCTACTAGAATTATGAGATTAAATAGCAACTATCGATAACTTGGAATGTCTTTTGCAACAAGGCCATAAAGCCTCATTAGTTGCATCTAGCATCATACAACTTCTGAAAAGTTGAATAGGGAGCTTCACTCATCCCACTCAAATCAAACTCTGGTCTAGTGACATTCATTATCATATTATGGAATGCATTACGTTCAACTTTTATTATTAAATTCATTCTAAATTGGAAGCTCATGTTGATATGTAGCTGAAGTTATGGATCCACATACTTCACCATGGAAACACCGTTCTTAATAGCTAGCAACAAAACCTTTTTATACGAGATGAAAGGTGAGTTTGACACTTTTTTATGATTACACAAACATTTAATCATAGTCTCATCCATAAATTCAAATTGAGAAGTTGCAAATTGAATGAAATTTTACATCTTCTAAAAATTATGATCGTAATAAACTATCCTTGAATCTAAAGTGCATCTAATTTCCACTACAAAAAACTAGTTTTAGCGACCATAAAATGTGGTCTCTAAATGGTCTCTAAAGAGGTATTGTGAACACTTAGCAACCATATTTTATGGTCGCTAAGTGTTTAGCAACCACAAATATAATCTGATCGCAAAAGTAGATGCCATATAATGTGGTCTTTATTTAGTGATCGTACAATATCATAGCTAATATGGTCACTAAATGCTGACCATGGAGACCACAATACAACACTTAGAGATGACTCAGAAACCATAATAGTGGTCGTTGTTTAGAGACTACATAATGTGGTCTCTATTTAACTACTATATTAGAAACCACTTAATTTATGATAACTAAATAATTAAATAATTTATAATAATATTATTATATTTACGTTTTATTTATTGTTATTATTATTATTATTAGTATTATTATTATTATTATTAAATAGTCCAAAATGAATTAAGAATTGTAAATCCATTATTTGTGATCATTGTAATTTTTACTAATTTGTTGTCTCTATTTGATCACAAAATATTAACTAATTTCATTTTCTTTCAATTGGACTCCAAATAGCAGTAGTGTGATTACTAAATGGTAGCTAAATAAAGACCACATTTATGTGGTAACTAAATTTGATTGCTAAATCAATATTTTTTATAGTGCTCTATTTGATCTCATTATATGTTCCTGAACATTGTGACCTGATAGTGTAATTAACAACACATATAATATAGACATTTCTATATTTTTTAAATGCCAATTATTTATTAAATATCTAATATTATCTCCCTATATCTCTTAACTTATAAAGTTGGAACCTAACCCATTTAAAAAAATCATTGCTATATAACCTTTTTACTGTATCAATATACTTCACACAGGTACCTAAATTTTTGTAGCATCTCCCCCCAGTTCTCCTAATGTACCAAAATAAAAAATGTTGTAAAATATTTTCCATTATGCACTCAAAGAATATATAAAAAATAATAAACTGAAATTTGAAGCAACATAAATGAAGTACATTGTACACAACAAGTTATATCAAATAATAAAATTTTCAAATTGTCCACTTTGAATAATTATGTATCATCTTATAATTAAATAAGAATGCACAAAACGGGTATCTATGGTTATTCTTATATTTACTATTTTATAGAAAAATCAAGCATATTTCCTAAAAAAAATTTCTTCATTATTTACATTTCAACAAATAAAAAATATAAACATTACAAATATACAAAATTCAACAATACAAGAACAAATTATGAAATTATATGAAAGTTTTCATGACAATTTAGGGCATTTTATGGAATGCTTTGGAATCTTATTAAATGTCAAGGTTATGAAAATTTGTGACATTTTATGTAATTCTTTGGAAAATTTTATTTTTTTGAGTTTTTTACAAGGAATATTGCATATAATTTATGAAAATTTTTATTTCTTTTTATTTTGTATATTATTGCATTTTAGGCATTTTATTAATTTTTTTAGTATTTTATGGACATTATTAAATTTCATGAAAATTTTATGTTCATTATTAAATTTTTTGGATTTTTGTTAATTTTTTAAACCCTTGAAATTTTATGACATCTTTTATGGACATTATTAAAATTTTTTATTTTTTTATTTTTTTGAATTTTATTAAAATATTTATAATTTTATTAATATTTCAAAACCTTTGAAATGTTATGAAATTTTTATGGATATTATTATTGTTTTTAAAATTTCATTAGTTGTTTGGAATTTCATGAAATTTTTAGGACATATTATAAATTTTATTTTATTAATAGGATATTATTAGTTTTATTAGTTATTTAAAACCTTTTCAATTTCGCCAAATTATAATGAGATATTATTAATTTTATGAAAACCTATGAAATTATATGAACTATTTATAGAACCTAATCTATGAAATTTTATGAAATATTATTACATTTTATGGAAAGCATGAAAATTTTAAAACAATTTTATCAACTATTATTATGGAATATCATTTCATTTTTTTAAAATTTTCTGAAATATACATGTCATACATTAAAAATTTCATAAAAATACAAAAATTTTATAATATGTCATACAAATTTTTCATAATATATCATACTGATATTGCATAATTACATAATAATTTTTTAAAATTTATTTATTCGTAATTTTAAAATTTACATAACTACTAAATTAAATACCTATTTTTAAAGCGCATATTATAGCATACAACCCAACAAATTAACAATCTAATTGCAAAATAAATTATAAATATTAATATTATAAATTTATTAAAAACTATAAATATTAACACTTCATTAAAAATGCAAAAAAGTACACTAAAATTAATTACAAATTATAAATATTACAACTTTTTGCAAATTTTATAAAATATTACAATTTAATTGAAAATTCAAAAAAAAAAATACTAACATTAATTAAAAATTCAAAAAAAAAAACACCAATACTGATTAATAAGTATACATATTATAACTTCATTATACGTACACCAATATTCATTTAAAATTATAAATATTATAACTTCATTGTAATTTCAATATACATAGTACAACTTAATGAAAAATTCATAAAACTATGCTAATTTTAATTTAATAGTATAAGTATTCAACTTCATTAAAAATTTAATAAAATTCACTAGATAATTACCAAAAATTGTAAAAAATATATATTTTACAATCTATTAAAATTAAGAAAATAAAACAATATTTATACTAAATTATAAAAAAAATATAATCTACACTATTAAAAAAAATATTCAATAAATATCATTAAAATTTCTTATTTAATTCACTAAAATTCACTCAAAATATTAAATAAAATTTCATAATTCACTAAAAATCACTATGATTCCATAATCCTAACAAATTCAACAAAATTCACTTAAATTCTATAATCTACACAAATTCAATAAATTCATAAAAAAAAAAAAAACACTACAATTAACTAAAATTCCATGATATCACTAAAATTCAAAAAAAAAAAAATCATTCAACCTTGAACTAAAATTCAAAAAATTTCGTATTTAATTCAACAAAATTCACTAAATAATATACACATTCAACATAAATTCCACAATTCACAAATTCACATTCAACATAATATATTTTACCATAATATAAATTGATTTTATACAATATAAATAGAATTTATATAATATATAAATAAAAAATCAATAAATCATATAGAATCATTATATTTTGCCATAATTATATAAACATAATTTATATAATTTATAATCAAAAAGACAAAAAAAAATCAATAGAATTATATAGACAAAATCAATATATTTATCATAATTATGTAATAGAATTTATATAATATATAAATCAAAAAATCATCAAAATCAACAATATTTACAAACTTTATTATATAATATGTAAATAAAAAATCAACTACAATAAAAAAAAAACCAATTAAATAAAAAAAATCGGCAAACCTCAATTGATAGTAGTGACATCCTTACTCGATGGCAGGACTCGTGGTGTCCTCCCTCGGTGGTGGCAACAACTGCAACAACACAAACACACACACACAGAGGCTATGACATCGATAACAATGGCAGCAACAATGGCATCCGGTGGTCTAGTGGGGAGAGAGAGAGAGAGAGAGAGAGAGAGAGAGAGAGAGAGAGAGAGAGAAGAAGAAGAAGAAGAAGAAGAAGAAGAAGAGTAGCATGGAGATTTATAAGAAATTAACTAATGGATTATCGATGGAATTGACCACATCAGATTAATAAATATGTTGGTACTCCGTTAGTATATTTTGTTAATTTTTCTGTAAAAAATTATTGATTGATCATCAATGAAAAATTTGGTGCATGATTTTTACCGTGACTTTTTACTTGACCCCGTTAGTATTTACCTTTGACTTTCCATTGTTGCCAAAATTTACTGATGGATACAATCCATAGGTAATTTACTTATGGCTTTCAGTTGACTTTCTGTCCTTATATTTATGTATACAATTCCTCTAATATTCCATCGTTAATCCATCAAAATTTGCCAATAGATGTAATTTTGTCGGTAAATCTCATCGATATTTTTGGCTTTTTTATAGTGCATTGTCTTGTTGTGTTGATTTTTTGACATTTGTACAAAAATTACCAAAATTAATTAATTAAATAATCATAGAAAATTACAACAACACTTGCAAATTTTTAATGATTTATTTTATTATTGTTTTTGAATTATTTGCTAAAATTTAAATTGAGTTACATTGTCTTGGTGAACTGTATATATATAGTTGTTGAATTGAATTTTGAAATTTTGGAAAATTTTGCATAGCAAACTAACTTTTATGATTTTCTATGAAATTTCCTAAATTGTTCTCACTATGCTTGCATATACTTTTGTAATTATGCTTTGGGCATCCGCTATTGTCGAAATTTAGGGATTGTTATCTCAATTTCTAATTCTTGCATCTTATTTTATCTCAATTTCTAATTCTCACATCTTATACATACCTGCACATGAAGAATTCCAAAATTTTTTATATCTTTCACGAAATATTTCACATACCTTGAGCTTGTGGCTTGATTCTTCTATTTTATGTTGTTTGACTCGAACGACATTACTTTTCAATTTGTGTGTCCAATTATGACCTCTCATGCCAAAACTCAACTTTGATTTCCACTCCTCTCTTTCTTGCCATGCTTAATTTGACTTTTTCTTCTTCTATCTTTATTTTGTTTTTTTTTTTTGTTTTATCATGGGATCTTAATTTCTATTTCTTATTTACAGGGTGACATCTCCTTTAGCAAGGGAGGTGAGTCTATCACTCCAACTGAAGTCTAGCTCAAAAGCTTGCCAACATGTGTGATGGCTCATTTAAAGGAGACTGAGCTTTTACCTTTTTTGTAGAGGCTTTCAGACACGTCACTACAAAGCGATTCGATAGTGATTTAGGCTCCAACAGAACGATGGATGGACACCACACACACTTTTTATATGCTTAAGATCGAAGAGCTTGCCTTTACTCATAATGACTTCATTTTCATGATCGGGATTAGTTGCACTAGGATTCCTCTACCTATTGATGCATATGTATATGAATCGGTCCTATAAAGGGATTACATGTCATGTCTTATTAGGTGTGTCCCAAAATAAAGAAAAATCTCTCCTTTGAGCATTATAGCCTAAAAAAAAGATGTTTCAGTTGCCTCTGGTGATATCCCATAAAAGGTGGTAGATCAGATGGCTCGCTGATTTTCTTCTATACAATCTCTTTTGGAGACTATTTGTTATACTTGTGGACACAGTTAAGATTTACCTATTTTCAATCCTTGAGAACTTGGCACTGATTTGCCATTTTGACTGGGACTCAGCAGTGATGGCTCACTTGTGTTGTCATCTCGATCAGTGTTAGTGAGAGCTATCTTACATGAGCGATGTTTGACGAGTTCTCAAGATCGTTAATCTATCTAAGCTCTCCCTATTTGCATATTTATTTTACTTTTCTTACCATTATTTAATTGGGGTTATGTTTCTAATAGGCATGGGCCATAAAGTTAAGGTTATTAGTTGGTAATAACACTCTACTAGATATGGATAACCGCTACCCTACTTTTGGATATGGTGTTTTGCCAATCATAAGGAGTCATTTGTTGGAGTTAAGCATAACATCTTGAACACCTTTAATGATGGATCATGTATGTTTAGCATATAAAACATAGTTAATTGTCAATTTTCATATTATTTACAAGTTTTGGTAAAAACTCACATTGATAAGATTATTATTCTTTATTCTTCTTACAATATGCTTGAGGTAGAGGAGGCCTATCGATACATGGTAACTTAAAGTTATTAAGGCAAAAGAGGTTTATTTTAGTAGTGCCTATTATTAGGGCCCTTTTCTGAGAGTGGTATCTTAGAGAGGGGGGTATTCTTATAGCAAAAGAGGTTATTTGTACCTGAGCATCATCCTTTCGATATGTTTTGGATGGTGGACCTAAAAGGAGATTATCTATAGTGAGACTTGATGTTTAGGCCAAGAGAGCAACTTATTACTAGGGGTATGAAGTAAAGGACTAGGATGGCTGAGGCACTATTAGATACAATCCTAGTGGATAAGGTGGCCATTTGGGCATTCTTGTGTTACGAGGCTCTCATAATCAATGTTCTAAATCGCGATGCATCTGGCACGATGGCTCACTCAAAGAGGAGGTCTACTAAGCACTTCCCACTATTAAGGGTCGCAAATAAGCCTGCACTTCTGAGGCTAGTGACTTAGAGCTAATAGTGGTCAGCGAGCTTGATCAGTTCCCTAAAAGATTAATGGAGATATGTATGGCCTCCCTCAGTGGCTTGATGATGACCTTAGAATTCATAAGGTCGGTGAGCATCTTTGAGCCATCTGACACTACTCATGTAAGTATTATTTCTTTTAAGTTCTTTTGTGTTAGCTTACTTGTCTTTAATTACAGTTGTTGATGAAATTCTTATTTATTGATCTTATACATCCAGGTCGAGGCCATGTTTAACTTGATAACTGTGCTTAAGAGGGCAAGTACTCAACATAGTCAGAAGGTCTAGGTTAGTAAAAAGAAATGCAAGTTATGTATACATGAGTATGATTGTGCTAGTATGTTCATGACCTATCCATCCTTAACCTTTATGTATGTTTGCAGGAGGTTGTCCACCATCATGTGCATGAATTATAAGAGATAAAGAACCAGCTAGCAATGCTCAAGGCTTGGGTGGAGCAGATGGAGTGGTAAGACCATTCAAAGTTAAAAGAGGACGTCAATGTCTCAAATGACTAGGAGGATGAAAGTTGAGGCATGCACTACCTTTCCTTTAGTACTTAGGCTTTTTCTTTTTTCCATTACTGTACTATTTATTATATTGATATTATGGATAATGGTTTGGGCAAATTTTAAGCCCTCTTTTGAATATTACTTTTATGATTAGGACCTTAAGTGATACTTTGAGATGATTATACCTTGATTTTGGATGAATTTTGACACTTTTTATTGATATTAATGCCCATCTTATATTTTGATGCTCTGTCTATGTTTTATTGAATGATAAGGCCATTTTTCTTATTTGTGTGTATGCATGTTTATTGGAACATGTGTGAAGTGAATCAAATGCCTAAAATTCCAAGGAGATGTTACTGAAAATTTCACAGAAAAGTGGTATGTACAAACCATTAAGCTGTCTATACATAACACTTAAAAGGTTATATAATCAACTTCTATTGTTTACAGTTATCAAACATTATTCACCTTCTTTCTCTCTATAAAGCTTCCATCCTCAATTTTCATATTCAAATCTATCATTTTATTCAATATGGCATTTTCTCTCTATAAACCTTTTATCCTCAATTTTCTCTCTATAAAGCATTTTTAAAGTTTCTCACACCTCAGAGTTGGTTTGATTTGCTTTTGGTGGGTTTCAAAGTGTTATGTTATTTTTTATCTTTCTAAATTGACATGGGTTTTCTTTGTGTAGCTTGTGGCTTTTGGGATCCTACTACTTACTCTTTTCATTTTAGAGATATTAAGATCTATCCCTTGCTAGAGGAATTTAGAGCCATTCTCGATTGTTAGGTCATAGGTGTTGACTGGATAACACTACCATGTATAGCTTACCCATATATTCAAAAAATGACGAACTTATTTGACTAAAGGATATATTTATTTACTTATAATATGATGAGGCGCCCATATACACTATGGAAGAAGAGAAAATCCTCACATCCCTTTTTCTTACTCTGCATCATTTTAGGGGTCATGTCAGGGCAACGCAAACCTGAAATATGGTGATCATTCTAATGAGAGAGTTTCTAATATGAAGAGATAGACCTATAAATTCTACCTCTTATTAAAGAAATTGAGCCTTTCTGGATTTTGCAAACTCTAAGAAACTTCATTTTTAGATTTAGTAAACTGTAACAAACTCTTTATACTTCATTATCGTCACCCTCCTTAATAGTTGTGATTCTTTAAGATTCTCAAGGGATTGCTCAAGTGCATTTTGGCTTTTCTTTCTTTTTACTTGGTTCTTAAGAAAACAAAAATGAAAGTTGTTTCATTCTTCGACAAATAAAAGAATATTTATTTTATAATAAAAGAATATCTGTTTCATTCTTCAAGAACTTTTAATTTTATAAAATATCTTCTTATAATTAATTGAGGAGAAAATTAAGTCTCAAGTTTGTTGAACCTCAAGGTTTCAAGTCTTGTTTAATAACCACAATACATCAGTAGTAACATTGACAATTGCTTTGTATTCCCCTTTAGTTGATGATCATTCAATTGTAAGTTTTTTCTTTGATGCTAAAGAAACTAAGTTATTATCAAGAATGATGCCACAACCACTGATTGAATGTCGATCATCTGGACAACCTCCAAAGTTACTGTCAGCAATGCATACAATGTTAAAAGTGGTAGAGCGAACTAACTCGATGCCAAAAGAAGTCGTGCTTTTTAAATAGCAATGAAGCCATTTTAATAGCTTGCTAATGAACATCTATAGGACAATGCATGAACTAACATAATTTGTTTAGTGAAAAAGCAATGTTAGGCCTTACGAAAGTCATATATTGCAAGGCACCCACTATTTGATGATAAAGATTATCATCAAGAATGAGGGTCCCCATTGTTTTCGAATGAGGTTACAAGGCTGCCATAGGCATGGGTTAAGGTTTAACATTTTCTAAGCCAACACAGTGAAGCAAATCTTGAATATATTTTTATTGGCATAGATATAAACCATTAGTTCCATGATGAACTTGAACTCTAAGGAAATAAGATAACAAATCCATATCTTTCACAGAGAACACTTGTTCCATGCTCTTAATGAGATCATTTATAAGAATTAAAGAATTCCCTATAGTTATAATATTGCCAATACACATAAGAACAAACATTTTGGCACTACCTTGACTATGAAAAAAATAATGAGATATTTGCCTTAGAATTCACATAACCCAATGATAAACGAAAGTTGATAAGTTAAATACACCATGCCTGTGGACTTGTTTGAGGTTGTGTAAGGATTTATTTAACTTGCAAACAAAGTCTAGCTAAATAACATCAACAAAACTAGTTGGTTGTGTCATATATATCTCCTTTTGGATAGTGACATGTAATAAGGCATTGGAAATATATATCTATCTTATGTGCTAATGATAAAGAACCGTAAGACTCAAAATGGTCCAAATGGTTGTCACTTTAACTACAAGACTGAAAGTCTTTGTATAATCAAGACCAATCTATTGATTGAAGCCCTGAACAACTAGCCTTGCTTGTAATGTGCAATCATCCCATCAAGATTACGTTCAATGCGATAAACCACCAATTTGTTGTCAATCATAGTTTTACTAGTTGGACAAGGAATAATAGTCCATGTATTGTTATGAATTAATGCTTGAAATTCATCTATCATTGTATGTTGCCATTCCTTAATAGTACTTTCATGCTTAATGGTTGATGACTCTATTAGTTATGTGCCTTAGGCTAATGCTTGTAATGAATATTTTTTTAATAACGTCATGGTTGCAATTTTGTTAAATATTTCTTTTTACATTTTATTTATGGTTAAATTATAAATTTCATGAATAGTTAACTCTACCTAATGTCATCAAGTATGTGACTTGATAGTAAATCCTTTAGGTGAAAAGAATTCTATTCTAAATTATCCATAGTCAATTATTACTGTTGAGATAATAATGAATGAAGACTAATACGTCTTTGATTGATGACTATATTTTACTAGTCATGGATATGTGATGTTAAGTCCAACATATAGATACATATTTAATAAACATTGTATTAGACCAACTCGCTATGAGAACACTATATGAATTAACTTAATTCTCTAACCTGAAAATCACCATAGATTCCAATATTATAAACTTCAAATTTTGATATAGTCCAACATTATCTTTAACTGGATGATCATACAAACTAATATTGGACATGGAGTAAATCATAAAAAGAAATATGAGTGATTGAGAAGGAATTTATCCCTCATATATTTTTATGAGAAATATATCTCTAGGCCCCTTACATGGCCATGCAATAATGAATTGATAAAAGTTGTCAATGTCATTTTACATCAGTTTATTTGAAGATCAAGAAATAATAGAACTATATAAGGATGACATTATCCATACCTTATGTTCAATCAAGATATAATGTGACAAAAGGATTATAATACTATTTGTAAAATTGGTTAGGTCGGATTATTGACCTTCACATAATTTGGATAGTCATAATGTCTTGCTAGAGGCCACTTATGACTTATGGGTCGAAAATAGGTTTTAGGCCACTACCAGCATTATGTCAGCCTACAAGGCTGCACACTTAGAATAAGCCCAAAATGAAATAATATTTTTTACTCTCTCTAAATATATATTAAGATAATTGGAGATATTATCTTATTATATATCTTTGTTGTTTTAAAGGTTAAATCAAAGATAGCGTCAATGAACTTGCATGGCCTAATATATTCCCATTTTGAGTCCACGAAGGATGCATCCTGCTTTACCAAGTTAAACCCCTTCTTTATGTGATCTTCCCTGGTGGCCTAAAGATTTGATTCAACATATACTACTTGTTCATCAGTGATCTTCTCCTTATCCTTCCATAGCCATGTATACTGAAGACCATACATAACCACAGATTGACTGGATTCCCAATCATCCTTTGTCCCCATAATATGTTTCCCTTTCTTCTTTCTCTTCCTCTCACCATTCTCCTTTTATGATAAGTCCTGATAATTTCGATACCGCAATTCGCTAATATCCAGTTGGGAAAAAACATTTTTGAGTTTATCTATATCTTTACTTGGTGATTCCTCACTCTTGGTTGCCTTCTGTCAAACCTCCTTAGTGGCATCCCCCTTCTGTCACAAAGAAATCTGATAATGGTTCGTGCAAGTCCCTTACTTCTAGCTCTAACACTTTACCATGATACCCAAGTCCTTTCCTCATAGTTTGAGTGAGGATTTTTGGAAACTTTGATAAGCATATGTAATTCTTCCCTAACCCCTATCCTTGCAAAAAGTTCATATTCTTCATAAGCCCTATTACTTTAGGATCAACCCAGTAGTCATTAACTCTAGCAAGTTGAAACCCTCAAAGATGCAAAACAACCACACTCAAAGCCGATGCAATCTCTCCAACCTCTATACAAATTATCACAATTTCTCATTCATAAGAAATCTTAACTTTCTGTTTAATAATGGAAGGCAGACCACCCCATGGGTGATACCATGGTCTTCCTAGCAACAACAAAAAAGTGATCGGAATGTCCAATAATATGAATTCTACCATTACCTCCACTATGTTTGTCTTTAACAATGTCTTAAACATCCCTGAAGTTGACCCCCTACCATCATCATAAGCTTGAATGACACTATCAAAAGCTTCCAAATCTTTTTCAGACAAACTAATCTTGTGCAGTAACTTTAATGGGTAGATATTAATCCATGATCCTTCATTAACCATCACACATGGTGTGCATCTCCCTTTCACCTTAGCTCTAATGAACATGGCCAAGTTGTGATCCCTTTCTTCTAGTGGAAAATCTTCATTTAAGGAAATGACTTTACCCTTATGAGTCACCAATGCAATGACATCCATCGGAGTAGCTTGCTTTGAGATAATTAAAGTTAATAGAGCCTCAACCATGGCCCTTTTATACTATTGAGAGGTAATAAGCAACTTCCACACATTGATTTGGGTTGGCATCTTCTTTAATTATTTTGTAATAGGATTGTCATCTCCTTTCTCTTTCACAATGATTTTATTTGCCTTTTTCTCAACCTTTGTTTCTTTAGGAGCTTCCCTATCAGGGGTCATATTTCTTGTTGTGTGTCACGTGACTAACCTGCTTCACTTCTTTCTCTTCATCTCTTTCCTCCTATAACTAGATCATCCTTTTTCTTTACTCTTCCTATGTTTCTTCATTTGAACTTTCCCAGGCATTAATAGTGCAAACAACTAGAGTCTCCCTTATGAACTTCTCTATAGTAGAGATAACAATTTCCCTGAGAATTTCAAATTCTATCATAAACACTGAGTTGGGGGAGGAATGTTATGATAGTTTAGGAGAGGATTCCCTTTGATGGTAGGCCTTACAAAATTTGGTGGAACAATCATCTTATTGTCTATGAGGTCATAAATCTCATGTCTCAATCTATAGCAGTCATTAGTTTTATGATTGGCTCTTTGATGAAAAGCGCAGTAAGCATTAGCATCATACCCCCTAGGTAGCAGATTAGGAGGTGGTCTCGGTGTTAGAGACTTCAACACTCCCTTCTTCTGTAACCTCTCAAACACCTTAGATAGAGGCATCCCTAAATTAATGAACCGTCTTGGTGCTCTTATTAGTCATCTTGTTCCTTATAGTCTAAGGCTAAGTTAGGGCACTTCTTCCCTTATACTATCTCTTTATCTCATACTCTAACTCTTCAACTTACAAACTCGCCTCTAGAAGGTCTTTAAAGTTCCTGACCAACATTCCCCTAATCTAGTTCCAATATTGGGTAGAGCCCCTTTTTCAATCATTCTAACTTGTTTTCTCTCTGTAAGCCTCATGGTCAACTATGAAGTCGACTTTTTCCATCTCTTGATGTAGTCATTAAAGCTTTCACTGGTATTTTGCTTTAAAGACTCCAAGTCTTATAGTGTGACCTCTAGATCTGAATTACATACACAGTGCCTCTCAAAAGTTTATGTCAGTTCCTTCTAATCCTCCCTAATAGTCTTTGGTTGGTTAAAGCACCATGTCTATGTTGAACCTTCTAATGATAATTAAATAACATGGTATTCATCAAAGTCTGGATGCCTTGATGACTAGCATATACGAACGAACATGGTTCTTAGCATTATGAACCCTCGTAAACTTAGAAAGTTCATGCATGCAAAAATTAGTCAATCGCTTCTCAAGTTTGCAAGCAAGCAGTTCTTCAATATCTATTCCCTTCTCTAAACCATTTGCATCTAGAGCCTTTTATATCTTCTTTAACTATTTAGCGAAGTCATTAAATTAGTTACTTTCCTTCTCACTCTCCACGAGTTTGTCTAGAATAATAGTTGTACTTTCCACTTCCTTAGCAAGCTCGCTTTCATGGTATTCTTTCATCCAAAAATAGATAATCATCAATCACCACATGTAGTGGTACTTCCATTTGTGCTTTCCTTTTGTCAGTTATATTAATACAAATCTCACCCTTTTTTAGAATCTCAGTGACACACTTGTTTACTTCCTCGACAATCCTCTCTTCCATCTTACGGTTGAAAATCAACCATCATCTTTTCTAAAAACTATAGTAGTATGGTTGGCTCTATGATTGGGTCGACTTTATGGCTAAGACCCGAAGTCTTACTCTTCTGGCAAGTCGGTTGCTCCTTCTTTTACACAAGGGTTTAGATAGAGTATGATGGCTACAGGAAAAAGGTTATCAATATGATGCATGAATAGGTACAATGCATGTATGCATGTCATGCACAAATCATTTTGCACAAGATCCTTCCAACCTTATTTCTCCCACACACGAGGTCTAGTGGCTCTTTCCTAGATAGGGTCTCATTCTTATACCATCTTAGGGCATAATGTTCAGGGTGATGATAGGTTAATGTTATATAAATAACCCCTTGAGTTGCAAGTGCTCAAGTCGTCAAGTAATAAAATGTACAAAAGTATCAATATCATTCCCACAAGGATTGAAATTAAGTACTAAGCATCTTGTTCCTTGTATTATCTAGAAATCCAATATAAAAGAAGGTTTAAATGAAGAATTAAAACTAAGTAAAATATAAACAAAGTAATTGCAAAGAAAATAATCAATATAAGAAGTTAGCTGAGGGCTCAACTTCACTTGCTGACTTTCTAATGGGTTCCTAATCCTTATCTAATTGTTTCTTTCATCAAGTGCTACTATTGAGTCACTATGATGATCTACTAATCCCTCTCAAGTAAAAATTAACATACAAGAGCATGTTAAACTAAAGCCTCCTCAACTCAAAAGCTAAACATCATGCAATTGCCTTACAAAATAAGACTCTATAGATAACAATAGTTTGTTAAGGTTTCACAACTCAATAACAAAATAAGGGAATTATTAAATGTTCTATTCCTTGAAAAACATGTCTCAATTGTCAATTCACAAAACTAAGATGATTAATGGCCAGTTAATCTAACATAACACACTCAACAATAGCTAGCACAAATAATGAATGAAACTAAAAAGACTTAGATTAAGAAAAACCAATATGAGTCAAACAAAATCCATTTACAACCCTAGCTTAAAGATAATTATCTCATAATAGAAGAAATGGAATAAGAAACAATCAAACTAATGATATTGGAAGCCATGGTCTTCAATTATATAAGCTTTTAGATTATTGCCTTCTTGCTCCTAAACCCTTACTTGATTAAATTCCTCACTTTTTGGGTGGTTATTTATGCCTTTTATGGGTTCTTCCTTCTTCTATTGATGGGATTTTGCCTCCTTAAATTGTGCTATTGAGGTATTTACTAATTAGAAACCTTAGGAAATTATAAAAGGAAAAAATTAGGGAAGATTTGAAAATCTCATTTTTAACTTTCTCATGCGCACACCATGTGCATGGCTATCTTGCATGTTTCTATCCTCTTAGCCCTTTTGCCTTTTAAGTGCATGACCATACACATGGTCATGCCAGGAAAAGGCATGGTCGTTTCTAAAGGTAGAATGGCTATGTCAAGAATTAGTACAATTGTGCTTCATTGCGACCCATTTTTTAATCATAAATTGCATAATCAGCTCAAGCACAAAACATAAAAGTTATAACTCTATGTGTTAAATTTCCAATGGTTTTTGAATAACCTTATTTGGATCTCTGTAGAGAGAGATATACCTAAATAATAGAGCAATGTTAACGAATTGAGAATATGAAACTACCATGACATTTTTCATTCTTTTTTGCCACTTTTCTCTATTTAAAACCTACAAAACATAAATTCACTTCCTTTAATCCCTTCCACAAGCAAAATTAATGTAATAACATAAATATTTGAAAGCAATTAGTCATGAAATATATGTAAATTATGCACCAATCAAATTCCACCAAACTTTAACTCTTGCTTATCCTTAAGCAAGAAGAATTCCATGTAAAATCTAATAACTCAAATGATCAAGAGCATATTTCAAGGTCTTAAAGAGAAGTTTATTTCAATAATAACAAAAATTTTCCTCAACTAAGCAAATAAACTTACAACAACAATAAGTTCTAAACTAACATGCTTTATTTACAATTAGTTAACACAATAGAGTGTGTGTGTGTGTGTGTGTGTTGGCAACATGTTTCATTCCAATTCTCAATTTCTAATCACATATAACTTAAACAAAATAGAACTCTGACTTCCATGACCATAAGCAAGACTATCACTCCTTGCTCCACTAATATAGATTTTAGCAACCTAGGGTTCATAAGGTCTTTTAGGCTTATAATGTAAGGCTAGGGTTGAGGCTATCAAAAAGTGATAAAGTTTAAACACAAGAGAATGATATCAAAACATGAGTTATACTAATAATGCAAATTGTAATTGTAATTAATGATTACATCAATCGTGTTAATTCCTTGTAACACTTTCAAAAATACATGTATCTGTTTACTTGTTCATGGTAGTTATTCTTCATTCATTTTTTTTTCTCTTTATTCTTTTTCTCAATTTTTTTCTCTCTCTTATTTTCCATTCTTTTCTTATACTTGCCACCCCTAGACTCGATTTAGGCTTTATGCATACATTTTTACAATGAGCATGCCTTTCTTGCAACCCTTGTAATTATGCACATAACTAATAATTTGCACCATCATATAACCATATTATAACTCATTCTCTTGATTGGAGAGGTAAAAGATCATTTAGGTTATATGCTTATAATAAGGGTAATGGGTTAAAGAAAGAAAAACCTAATTAAACTCACAAGTGAGTATATATAAAAGCTTAAAATGGGTGATAAGGGTCAATGTAAATCAAGGTATTGATGAGGAATAATAGGACAATTAAAGAATACCTTAATCGTTTCCTTAATGTTTCCAAGTTTTAAGATTTCACCTCAAAAGATGGTCTAACAAGTTCTAGCATGGGTAGAAGTGTCCACTCACCTAAGTCATGCATAATTATCAATTTCAATTTTAAAATCCATATTTCACCAAGTGAGCCTAAATTGTTCTATTGTGATAATTAATAATAAATCAAACATATTAATCAAGATCAAATCATTATCACAAGCAAATTTAACTCAATTGATTCAAATAGGTGTTTATCAAATTCTTCATTGATTATTCACTTTTAGACCTCAAAACCATCCTTTAATCATCTAAATTATAAAATTTCACATTTGAAACACAAATTTAGCACACGAAATCCTTATTTCCCATAAACTTAAATTTATCATTGTCCTTAATAATGCAATGAATGCAAAAGAGATAAGAGGGATAAATAAGGATTAACTTAATAGAGGTAGGAGAAATAAAATTTGTAATTAAGCATACAAATAAAAGCACAAAAATAAAGCAAAAAGACATAAAAATAACAAAAGAAAAGAAACATGTGAATTTAAGGTCATTAGCTTGACCCTTAAGAGTTGTCATTTAAGCTTTACCTTGGGTTTGTGATTGTCCTTCATTAAAATTAGATGCATGCAATTAATTGTACTAAAATCCCTTAAATTAATGATTACCAAATTCAAATACCTTTTTCTTTTTCTTGGCCACTTTTCTTATTCATGGTTTATGCCATTAAAGATTAAAACATAAGAGGTGTCTTGTTCTCCAAAATATGCATGATCATAAAGATAAGATAATGGGTCTAATTGATCAAAATGCTAAAGATAAGGAGGTGTCTTTGTTACCTCATCACAATTCAATCCATCAATAAGGAAGAGAAAAGATGGGTCGGTATCATGTATTTCAAAAGTTGAAGTATTACTTACCTCGAATGCTTTAATAGTAAAACCCTCTTCATCACTTACCAGTTTAGATTGTTCAAGCTTAAAATTCCTCTTTTTTTTTTTTTTTTTTACAAACTTCATGCTCTTGCTCTTCTTTTTAATCAATGCTTAAACATCTTTCCTTCTTCATAGGAGGCTTTCCTTGTGGTTTACCTTTTTTTATGAGCTTTTTATATTTCTTTAATCTTGAAGGAAAAGTTATATGAGGCACATAAGTCTTGGGAGGCACATAAGGATTGACTACCTCTTTTGGATTTTATTTCTTAATTAGCTTTTCATCCTTTTTTTTCTTCATTCTTAGTTCCTTCCTCCTATTTCACCATTGTATTGATTTCCTCACTACTTTTTAATGTAATCTCCTAACTTACTCTATATGATTAGATTCAAAATTGCTAGGTAAGGTGCATTGGGATCTAGAACGAAGGGCATTGGCTATTTGTCCCTATTGGATCTCAAGGTTACAGATAGAAGAAGAGTAATTTTTGTCAGCTTAGTCCATTTTGGTCTCAATTCTCATCATGTTCTCTTCATATTGCTTTAGCCTAGTATTACTAGAGGTTATGAATTTCCCTAAGAGGTTTTCTAGGCTTGATTTCTTTTCTTAAGTTTGGTAGATTGGTTGTTGATGAAAAATAATAAGAGGCTAAAGATTGGAGTTCAAATAATTATAATTTGGCCAAGAACAGTTGAGGTGGTCTTCCCAACCAAAGTTGTAGGCATTATAATAAGAATCATAGACTTGGTGATTGAAATTCCTCATATAACTTACTTAACCATGCGTGAAAGAATTCCCTATTTAATAAGGTATGCTTCTATGGCCAATCTCCCAACACGATTTGTATAACACCTGTAAAAAAGAATAAGAAACTGCATTTAAGTCATGGAATTTATTTCCTTACTGAGGATATATACATGAGCTTGTAATTCCTAGAGCGCATCCATGTCATGAAGTTCTAATTATGTCCAATAAAAAACAAGAAACATAAACTATAAAAAAATAAACATAAAATTCTAGAGTAATATAGAAACTATTAATTAGTATTTATCCTGTCGATCCTCAACAATGGTGCTAAAAGCTTGTTAATTAGTGCAATAAAAATAACCCCTTGAGCAGTAAGTGCACAAGTCGTTAAGTAATAAAGTGTATAAGAGTATGGATATCATTCCCATGAGGATTGGGATTAAGTACTAAGCATCTTGTTCATTGTATTATTTAGAAATCCAATATAAAAGAAATTTTAAATGAAGAATTAAAACTAAGTAAAATATAAACAAATAATTACAAGAAAACAATTAATATAATAAGTTAGCTAGGGGTTCAACTTCACTTGGTGACTTTCTAATGGGTTCCTAATCCATGTCTAATTGGTTCTTTCATCAAGTGCTACTATCGAGTCACTATGGTGATCAATTAATCCCTTTCGAGTAGAAATTGATATACAATACCATGTTAAGCTAAAGGTTCCTGAACTTAAAAGCTAAAAATCATGAAATTGCCTTACAAAATAAGACTCTATGGAAGCAATAGTTTGTTAAGGTTTCTTAACTTAATAACAAAATAAGGAAATTGTTAAAGGTTTCATTCTATGAAAAACATGTCTCCATTATCAATTCATAAAACTAAGATGATCAATGACCAGTTAATCAAACATAGAGTACTCAACAATTGCTAGTAAAAATAATGAATGAAACTAAAAAGACTTAGAATAAGAAAAACCAATATGAGTCATACAAGATCCATTTATAACCTTAGCTTAAAAATAATTAGCTCATAATAGAAGAAAGAGAATAAAAAACAATCAAATTAATGATATTAGAAGCCATCGTATTCAATTATATAAGCTATTGGATTATTGCCTTCTTGCTCCTAAACCCTTGCTTGATTGAATTCCTCAATTTTTTTACGGTTATTTTATGCCCTATATCAGTTAGTCCTTCTCCTATTAATGGGGTTTGCCTTTTTAAATAGTGCCCTTGAGGTATTTACTAATTAGGAACCTTGGGAAATTAGAAAATGGAGAAATTAGAGAAGATTTGAAATCTCATTTTTAACTTTCTCATGCATATGACCATGTGCATGACTGTGTCAAGAGAGAGCATGGTCATGTCAAGAGGGAGCATGGTCATGTCAGGAGGTAGCATAATCATACATCATTGTAACTCATTTTTTACCTTATAAATGGTAGAATCAGCTCAAGTATGAAACATGAAAGTATTAGTCCTATGTGTTAGTTTTCAAATGGTTTTTGAATCACCTCATTTGGATCTCTGTAGAAAGAGATATGCCTAAATTATCGAGTAGTACTCAAGAATTAAGAATATGAAACTATCATGACATCTTTCTTGTTGTTTGGCCACTTTTTTCATTTTTAAACCTACGAAACATAAATTCATTTCCTTTAGTCCTTTCCATATGCAAAATTAGCCTAATAACATCAATATTTGTAATGAATCAATTATGAAATATATGTAAATTATGCACTAAACATGGGATCATCTTAGATCATGAAAAGTTTAAAGCCTCGAAAGAGCACATAAACAAAGGTACTAAAAGGAAGAACTATTCACACTACTTGAATAAATATGTATAAGTAAGGAAAGGGATCCCTTTAAAGAGAGAGGGATGTATATTGACAGTATTTACATGGTAGGTAATGGGGAATACATAAGTATTTACATGTGGGGGAATAATTATATCAAAAGGGATGGGGTAGCATTGATGCATACATTAGAGATACCTATCCATATTCTTTAAGGACTTTACTCTTCTTTAAAGTATAAATGCAAACAAGAGGGGTGATCTATTCCAAGATACTACTGGCTCTTACATACATGTAATGGTTGAGAAGGTTATTGTAGTTGATGGCTCCCATAAGCGTAAGAGGTGGTTGACTTGATTCCCCATTCGATACACGTGAAGGTACTAGGGTTATGAATGATGAATCCTCCTCACAATCTTTTAAATCTAAATAGAGCTTAAGTTTCAAGTTTGGAGAACCATCAGTTTATCTAAGGGCAACTCAGTGCTCGTGGTGAAGTATGGAGACTACATGAATATAATAGACTTGCTAAATAATAAGTTTAAAATATTAAAAGTCAACCAAAGATTGAACATAAAGTCAAGTTTGAGTCCCTAATAGAGTCGCCACTATGAGCACCTCGGGATGCTTACATGTAAACCAATGGAATTCTGCTTACGACTCCATCCTTTTATCAATCATGTGGGATCGAGAGAACAAAGGTTTTCACATTAGTGATAACCCTAAAATATGGCATGCATTGGATCAACGAGGGATCCTTGAGGCCTTACACAAATTTCAAAGTCCATATTGGTACCATCCTTAGAAAATATAAAGCTATTACCCGATATTGGTCTGGACAAGAATCTAAGGAAGGCAAAATCTGAACATAAACTAAGTCAATTAGAAGGCCCATTTCTTCTTCACCCCATCAAAGATTGGGTTTAAAAATTTGATGTGACTTGAGAAAGAGGTTAGGCACCCCTAAATTGCCCAGATATTATAATTCAACCTTCAAGCATCTTTTGTTCACTTTTAATATTTTAATCAAGTTGTTGATTAGTCTAATTAATAGCCCTAGGCATGCATCTTATCACAATCCACTTAAGCAAATCAAGTCATGAACTTTAAAAGGGAGGGGGTCATACATCATGGCAAAGGGCTCTCAAACACTTCATCATCCATATATAACACCCTAAAGGAGAGTGGGATCATATAACATAGCATAGGGGTTTTGCATGCATTATCATCCATCCATTCAAGAATAATCATTCATAATCATATAGGATCGTGATTAAGACCAAGCTCACACGTACACCTAAAGAGAGAATAAGTTTGTGACTAACAATAGGAAAATGACTAAAAGAAACTAAAAGGAAAGCAAATAAGGTCCATAACAATCATCTTACCATATCTCCAAAGTTAAGGTCCCTAAACATACATCTAATGTCCTTGGCAACACATCCCAACACCATAAATTAGTATATAAAACATTATAAAAATGCATGAGTCATGAACAATCAAAGGGATACATATACAATGCAAAACATACTTAGAGGATATTGAATGCCCTAAGGTAAAGATTTACCCAAATGAGATCCTAAGGTTGATAAACTCTCCCTCATATTACTCACAAATAGCTAGAATCCCTATCACATAACCAACTATTGCAAAAGTTAGAATGCCAAATTAAGGAGGGGGATTGAAGAACTAAAACATTATTCACATAGTTAACACATAGACTTCTAACGCAAGGTGAACTCTTAAGGTCAATGGAACCTCAAGTTTTTCACTTAAACATGGCCTTTAGATTAAATGATTAAAACACAATCAAAACATCCCCCTAAAATCAAATGAAAGATCCCAAAGGCATTTGGGTATGATAAGTAATAAAAACCAAGTACAATACAACCAAGACTCCATTTTTGAAATTAATAAGGGTCTTAAGTCATTAAACCTCACGTTATTCTGCCACTGGAGTCATAAAACATCATTAAAAAAGTGTTTCAAATGGAAAGAGATCCAAAAGAAAAGAAGAAAATAAACTTTGCATAAAATTATCCACTAAGCAAATTGGGTTGTATAGCCCTTATTTTCCAGAAAATAATGAATAAAAGAAGGGGAAGAAGAATAGGGAATTAGGGGAGTCCTGAAGACTTTCTTATAATAACCTTACCCTTTGAGGCACACAATGGGTCTAATATCCTCCAAAATGTTACCTTGCCCTTTGAGGCACACAATGGGTCTAATATCCTCCAAAATGCTTAGAGAATGTACAAAAATGAAGAGATTAGGTCTAGTTCTAATGTACAAAAATGAAGAGATTAGCCCTAGTTTTACCTAGGAGTGACCAAAGTGGGTGAGGATTTAAGGTTTTTATGTTAAGTATACATTAAGAAGTAATTTTGGAAGAGTAACCTTGGGGTCTCCAACCCTCTCAATTGTCTTTAAATGGGAGAGGCATTTATAGGTGTTAAGTGAGTGCATCAAACTTTACAGTGATTCTAACAGCACCATGGATGCATCTAACCTTAGAGAAGGAGATGAATCTCCTAGAACAAGGGTTTGCACGTAGGCTATATTGCCAAAACTAGATTGTACATCCATCTATCAAGGTTGTACAACTATAAGATTTAAGGGGGGACCAATTTTAGAAGATTTTAAGGATTAGGATTTTAGGATGAGCTGTATAGCCTAATATGGCGGGTTGTACAACCCATCAATCCTAGTACATAGTTTTGGGATCGATCTTGGGACTACTCTTAAGTTTGGTTTTAGGCTTTTCCAAGGTATCCTAAGGTCTTCCATCTTTTTCTTTGGCAATTCCCTTAGCATTATAGGAATAGATTAAGTGATTTTTATCATTGGGCTTTACATTAAGGGGGTCTAAAGTCTAATGCTTACAGTACCCTTCTTGTCCTTAATCTTTAAGTCAAACTCTTAGAGCAATAGAATCAAGCTTATGAGCCTTAGTTTTACATCCATTTTAATGAGCAAATATCAAATTGATGTATGGTCAACATAAATAATTACTTTAGAACCAAGCAAATAATATCAAAATTTATCAAAAGCAAAAACAATGGCTAAGTGTTCTTTTTTCGTAGTGGCATAGTTGAGTTGGGCATCATTAACAATCTGACTTGCATAGTAAATAACATGAAGTTTCTTATGTTTCCTTTGACCCAAATAGCTCCAACAATGTAGTCACTTACATCGCATGTTAACTCAAATGAAAAGACTAATCTGGTTTAGTCATGACTGGTGTGGAAGTGAGTTCCTTTTTCAACCTATGAACAACATCCAAATAATCACTAGTAAAGACAAAAAGAACATCTTTAACTAAAAGATCACAAAAAGATTTATAGATTTTTTAGAAATTATTGGCCCTTGGCACCAAGAAGGGGGGTTGAATTGGTGTATAAAAATTTAAAAATAAAGAAGAGGGGAAGAATAATGAGAATAATGAACACAAGCGATTTATAGTGGTTCGGGTATTAACCAACCCTAC
>CATIWR010331508.1:0-20981 GCA_949677035.1 Omphalea diandra | reverse complement strand
AACTCTCTCTCCTTGCATCATGTACATACATTTGATAGGAACTAGTTATGGTCACTGGTCCTAACATTAGTTAACACATGTGTACATTAAATACATATGGGATTATATATGTATGATGAATAAACCTTAATGTGTATGCATTTCTGAATATGAAATGCCATGATTTGCAACTGAAGACAATAGTTATAGTTGGTGGTATCAGAGGATTCAAGCACACTGAGGGCAGACGTGTAAATCCTAGTATGTATGACATCGCGGGGCCGACGAGCAAATCTCAGATGTTGAGTGCTCTGATAGGTACCAACTGTAGCCACATTGTAACATTACAATTTGTGGTATCAAAGTTGATTTACAAATGAGAATAATGGATGTCACAGTTATTGGTTTGACAAATGAATTTAGATGTTACAGTTTTGGTATCAGAGAGGGCTCAAGCATACGCGGGGCAGACGTGCAAATCCTGGTGTGTATGACATCGTGGGGCCGACGGGCAAATCCCAGATGTTGAGTGTTCTTATAGGTACCGATTGTAGCATTACAGATTGTGGTAGCAAAAAAAAAAATGCTAACGTTCAGTGGTATCATGGTCGTTACATTTATTGGTATCAGACCAACATGATTTGTAAACACAATTGGTCATTACATAATAAGTAAAGAAACATAATAAACCTTATTTAAGTGTGCAAACCAATTTTAAATGTTGTTTTTGTATTTTTGGGTAGTTGAATAATAATTAACCTTGAGTTAGTGAGAGTAAGTCTCTTTAAGCACTGCCTATCATAAAGGCTTTAACAGTAGTAAAACATTCAATCATTGGTTGTTAAAAACAACCAATGCATCGCCCTATTGGGTTTCCATCCTCACTAAAGGCCAAAATAAGAATTTGAATGAATTTTTTTTTTTAATGTAGAGAAATGCATAACTAAAATTTGAGCGAGATTGAGTATTTTTATATCTTTAGTTGTGATTTGACTTAATCGTAGGCTTGGGATGAATTGAAGTGTGTCTTGAATGAGTATTAAGCTATTTGAAAATGGAATAAACTTGAAAAAAATAGGAAATAATGGTGATTTTAAAGTGTTCTTAGTAGTTTTTCCCTAAGGAAAGGTGGTTTTTGATACTAAATTTCAAAGAAAATGGTGTTCTCACCTTTTGCCTTTTTCTTTTCTTCGTTTCCCTCCCCTATTATTTTCTTAAGTGTTTTATTTTAGGGGTAAGAAAATGAAGGTATGAGAGGAAAAAGAAGAATAGAGGTTTTTTATAGTCTAAAAGCCTCCTTAAGTTTTCTCTACCTATCCCTTCAAAAGGAAGGGTTGTCTTTAATTTAGGGGAAAAGGACTTGGTAAAGGGATTAAATAAATCCCCATGCATGACATGACTACTTGCTCTTGGACTTATGTCTCTATGTAGATGCACAAACCATCTGCGTAAATTAAAACATCTACATATAGGAGAATGTATTCGCGCAGATGGGTTATCTAGGATTTTAGAATCATAAGTTTAGTGTTTTTAGGTCTTGGGATTGATTTGGGTATTTTTTTCCACTCTTTAAAGGCATTTCAAATCACTTGTAAACTTTTTTGTGCCTTTAAGTCATTATTGAGTTTGCATTCCTAAATATTCCTAACAAAATCAGTGTCTATAATAAGGCAAAGTGGTTGCTAAAGATAATTGTTTGTGATATAATAAAAGTGGAGAGATAATCCTTAACTAAAATTGTAAATCACCAACTTTCATACACCTAGCAACACCTTGAGTTTCACAAAGCTTTTGTTATGGGTGGTTCCACACACCATTCCTTAGTCTTCTCTAAACTTTTTTCAGCCCTATTAATGAACCATAGTTGAAAATTTGAGACTTGAAAAGGCTTTTTCTCGACCTAGGTGCCCTTATGACTAAATTATAAGAGTTAGTTTCATAGCTCTCATTCAAAGCTTACTGGGTAATTTAGAGTCCACCAATATATCAACATCATCTTTAGTTTTTTTGCTTATAAAGACGCACAAGATGACCTATCCTATCATAATAATGACAAATTTTAGCAATTTCTCATGTTTATGTATCCAAATAACACCCCTTATAATAACAAAGTTAAAAAAGGATTTCTTGATATTAATAACTCTAATTCATAAAAATTATACAAGCTAGACCCACCATTCTGTATAAGATATGCTTCAAAAAACTAAAAAAGATAGCCACAATAAGTTCAACATTTTCATATTACCTTGATTAAGAGCCAAACCATGAGCGTACATCACAAAAGGAGAGAGAATAAAGTCATGCTCATTAAATGAATGTATAAGGGCCATTCTCATTTGTTGGTTATGCATTGACTAAGACCTTTCATTAAGTGTAGTTTTAACAACAACTTCATGTTCAAAGGAAAAGAGAAACGTAGTTATCTCATTGAAATTAATTGAAAAATTATATTTGGTCTTCTAAGAGCTAGATAGCGATCCCTTTACAACTTTAAAATTAAATGATACATTTCCCACTATTAAGCATTGTGTATTTCACCCATGTGATTTATTTTTGAAATTAATTCAAGTATTGGCTTTGTAATTTAGAGATTACGTTTTTGGAATGAGAGCATTAAAGATATTACCTGATTCATAATATAGGTGAGAAACAAGAGAAAACCATAATTATATGATCATAAAAATAAAATAGGATGGAGGTTTATGAGAGACAAAATTTAAAAAGAGGATAAAACCACTAAAGAAGCGAAGTCAAAGGAAGAGCTACAAAAAGAAATCATGAAGTCGCATATCCATGCTAAATTTAAACCTTACTCTCAAATTTTATCATAATTCAATGGCTTTTTTTAAAAAAAAAAAAATTCTTTAGGCATGTTTGGTATAGTTGACGAGTGTATCTGATAAATGATTGACATCCATCAGTTGATAAAATAATGTTTAATAAAAATTTAAAACAGTTGCTAATAGCTGATTAATGTGTTAATTAGCTGTGGTTTGAATATTCTATTATTTAAAGCTATTTCCCAACCTCAGTTGTTAAAAGTTAGTAAAAGACAAAAATACCATTTCTTTTATCTTTATTTTAATTATTTATATAAAACAATTTATTTCAAAATATTCTACATAAATTTTATAAAAAATTATATATATGATATTTTAATTACTAAAAATATATTAACATAAATAAAAAATAATTATTAAAATTTCATAAATATAAAATAATAGTTATAATATCCTAAATTTTGAAATAATATATTATAAATATATGTGCAAAATATATTATTTATTATTTTATGTTATTTATTTAATTCAATATATAAAATATTAAAATTATACATTTATTAGTCATTTTACAAATTAACAATAACTAAATAAAATTTACCAAACACTTAATATCAAATTACTATTAGCTACCAACTATTATCTAACAGATATTATTAGCAACCGCTAATAACTATCAGTTATATTTATCAATTATCCCAAACAAACATTTTTTATTGTAAAAGTAGTCTTTTGGTTAAATAAATATTTTTTTTTAAAAAAGAGAATGATTTGGTATATAAACGAGTATTGCATCATATAATACTAGGCTTGCGTCGAAAGGAATAGCTTTCTTTATTGCATTTCTATCTTTGAGGATGCATTATTATAGGTGAGAAAATAGGCAGTTTGGTCGGTTCGGTTCAATTTTTATCAAATTTTAATAAATCAAATTTTTTATATTTATAACCGAATCGAAGTGAAATTTTTAAAAAAACTGAATTAATTGAACCGATTAAACCAAAATTTATATATCTATAAATCGAATCGAACCGATCTTATAAAAGTTTGGTTCGGTTTGTTTTAATTAAGTTATATGTATTTTAAATTTGGTTCGATTTAAATTTCAGTTCCCCCTCTGCATTATAGTTCGAAAAATAAAGTGAAATTTTATTTGCAATTCCTTATTTTCTTTTTACACTCTCTTTATTTTTACAATATCTCCTTATTTAAATTTTTTTCCACAACTCATTTTTTTCCTTTTGTACCCTTTTAATTTTATAATCCCTTTTTTCATTTTTAATTGCATAACCCATTTTTAACATAACCTCCAAATAATTTTATATTAAAATAGGTTATTAATTTAAGATAAATTTCTTATAATAACATTCATGATTTTCAAAAAATCTTATATTTATAAAAATATTTAAATATTATTAAATAAATATAATGTATCATCTCAATTAATTATTTATAGCATGATGATATTTATAGTAATTTAAATACTTTTATACCATCAATATATAAAATATTTTATCAATGAGTATAATCATATTGACACTTGTGCTAATTATATGTAATAGAAGATATTGGTGTAATTTGATCTATTAATATCTAAAATAAAAATATTTTCTTTAATTAATTTACGGAGTACAGTAAGTTTTAATAAAAAAAATTATAGTGTGATAAGTTTTAATAACATAAAGAGTTGTATATAAATTTTAGTTAATTTATAGAGTGTGATAAATTTTAATAATATAAAAAAATTATATATGAATAATAAAGGTGAAAAATAATTTATTTAAAATATATAAATAATATAATTTATGGAATTTTAAGTGATCATATAGAGAAAATAGATGATTGAAAATAGGATTAGTGGAAAATGAAATGACAACCGAAAAATAATAACTAGTAAAGTTGAGAAGCAATAGAAACAAGGAGAAACTTGTAGAATCAAATCGAAACAAGAGAATGGCAGAGATCATTGAGGAGAAGGAGAGCAATGAAAGCAGCTGCAACAACGACAACCACGCTAATTCTGATCATGAAAGGAGAAGAAGATGGAGAAGAGAAGATGATGATAAGAAATTAATGGTAGAGATCACTCTCAAAACCATTGGCCCTTCTCCTTCTTCTCACCTTCTTGTCCCCTCTTTCATCAAAGTAATCCTCTTCTCTTTAATTGTCCTTTCGAGTTCAATAAAACTAGTTATTAACGATAATGAAAATGATTCGTCTTTGTGTAGGTTCATGATTTGAGAAAGTTGATTACCGAAAATAATAATCTACCAATTGAAAATTTGAGGCTTATCTTGCGTGGGAATGTGTTGCATGATTGCAGAAATGAGGACGATGATGTGCACCTCCAACTCAATAATGGCGGTATGGATCTTGTGTTTAGCTTTGTTGCTCCCCTAATTCATATGTAATCAAGATCCTATGTAATGTTTCCATTGTAGCGGTAATAATATATCTTATAATCCTAGCAGAATTTACCTTTACTAATATATCTTAGAATCCTAGCAGAATTTGCCTTTAATTGCACACTTTTGTTTACTTTTTCTTCAGATTTAGGGAAACTAGAGAAAATTATGAAGGCATAGTTAATTGTTCGTGAAAAGATTCTGTTCATTGACTGTGTATGATTATCCTAATGCTATGTGTTTTTCTTCATTTATAATTCCTGATCGAATACCAATAAAAACAGGTTCAAAAATTCCAAATTTTCCTACGGAAATTAGGTGTATCTGTTTCAGTCTTAAGGCACCTGTCATCTTAATTCTGTAATCCAGTTGAGATTAAATATGTTTTTACATTATTGTATGTATTATGTCCATGCATATTTGTCTTTATGTATACTATTCTGTAAGGTGAATTCGAATTATCATAAGTTCATAAAAATTATTGGATGTAGGCAAGATAGTTAGAAAAGACTGGCACATTCAAGGCGATTTCATCGCCTAAGGCATAAGACACAACAACTGCGCTCGCTAAGCAAAGCAAGGTTCAAATTTCTAAAAACAAGACCAAAAATGTCTTATTGATTGTTTGAAGTTAGAACAAACTTTTAACACATGACGATCAACAAAAAAGTGAAGATAAAAAACCACTAGTTCACCATAATCAGTTAAATTTCAAATAAGTCCAAAGTTCTAACCAAAATTGTGGATATAGCAATGCGCGATAGCCATAAACTGCAGCATAAAACAGCCTAAAGTTTATCATAAAGAATCTAAAACTCAACTTAAAAATAGTTCTAAAACTCAGCTTGAAACAGCCTATAACTCATTGCTAGAATCTTTATTCAAGTCCTCATCAGTTTCAACTACTCCACCATATTCATATCCCTCAACTTCCTTGAGTTGTGTCTCATCCAAATCAGCTTCAATCTCTTCAAAATTTGGTTGTTAATGTTAGACACTTGACTTGCGCTTGACTTTGCTGACCTTGCTTGGTTTCTAGTGTGTCTAATAACTTATACAATACCAGCTGGATTTGCTACCGCACCCCATGTTAAGCCATAAATTGGTTTCTTCAATAGCTTTCAAGGAGATGGAATCATTTAATATCCCTCTGATCATAATGTGCTTTAAAAGCTTGGTTGTTATTATGAAACAAAACCATGTTGTTTAGGGTGAATCCGGTAACACGTTGGTTTCACCTTCGTTTTCTTATCAAATCAACAAGAAAAAAAGTGAAATTGGTTTTCTTATTTGGGTTTCTATTTTTTATTTTTCACAATTTATTCAATACCAAAGCTTCTGTATCTTTTTTTTCTCATCTGTTTTTTACTCTCTCTCTCTCTCTCTCTCTCTCTCTCATGGCCCCTTGTTCCACTTTTAGCTCCTGCCTTTCTCTCACTACAAATATTAAGAAATTCATATGCGTTTTATGATTTCTTCATCTTTTCATCTAATTCCAATGATTTTTTCTTTCCTTGTAGCAAGTCTCATCTAATTTTACAAAGTATTTTTCTTTTCCTTATAGCAGATCCTTGAATTTGATTGAAAAGAATGTCACTTCCTTGTATTTCAATTTGGGTGAAGCTTGAATTTAGAAAATCTGAGTTTGGATGGATAATTTGGTGATGCTGCTACAATTTATATGTGGTACTTGTTATTAATGGTGGATCTTTTGAGGCTGTTGATGCATAAAGGGAAATTATGAAAGAAAGAATGGAAAAGATAAAGATGGGAGGGAAAGTAAAAATAAGCATTTCAGTCAAAATCATAAAACCAAAATAAAAAGTGGTTTTATGTTTTTAAGAAACTAAAACCAAAAACTCAAAAGTGCTGCTGAACTCACCCTTTGTTTTCAATTATTTTAGATTTCCATAGATCTTTAATCATGGGTAGTTATCTAGTTATGGTAGGAAGTTCTTAGTAGAGGGAAGTTATTGGTAGCAGTTATTCTTAGTGCTTTGTGTTTAAGTAGGAGATGAGGGAGAGAAAGTCATGTGAAATTCTCTTCCAGATTGTGTTGTTAGAGATCATTTGGGTTTCTATAATGACTAATGAGCCCTTAAAATTTCTGTAAGATCATTGGGTTCTCTCATTTAAGGAGCCCATTATTTTCTATCACATTCAATCAAATCATACTATAACTAGATTCAAATTCTGGGACCATAACAGTTGTATTTCACATAAACCAAATTATTTAGCCTTTGTCGTGTAAGTCTATTTCTCATCTTTGTGTGAACCTAGAAAATGAAATCCAAATGATAACAATTAATCAATTGAATATACCTAAAAGATTCTCAAGAAGTGTAACGTTAAGGTTTATACCTGCTCAAACGCACTCCAATTGAAAATATACCTAAGAGACTTTAAGGAAGTGTAAAATTAAGTTTATACCTGAACAAAAACATTCCAGTCTACAAGTTAGGCTGAGAATCTTAATTGCTAGTTGCTGTAAATTTGAAGTATGGCTCCCATGGAGAACCCTCATTCAGCTGCATAAATTCTTTTCAATTATATGCAGCATAGACTTGTTTAGCTTCTAGTTTCCTAACTATTTAGTAAAAACTTATTTTAGACGTAAATTCCTTAATAAACTAATATTACGGTAAATAACTATTGCTTTCCCTGATTTGATAGCCAATGAAATGCCGAAAAGACCTTTTGCTCTTTTGTACAAGGATAGTTCACTCATAATTTTGACTTGGACATATTGACCTCAAACTAATTTTCCTAGACAAGCTTAAAGTGCAGCTGTAATTTCTTCATCAAACTCAATGGATGGATTTCATATAAGTATTTGGATTTCGGGAACGGCCAGTTGCATGTGAAGGTTGGTGAAGTTGGCAATCCCATCTCTTGTCTATTATAATTTTGAAGACTTCTTTGCACTTCTCGTTTTCATTGAAAATCTTGATAATAGCTTCCTTAGCTTGATCCATTACTTTGTATATGTATTCTATAGCCGGGCCTCCTTTCATTGTCCACAAGTTGAAGAACTCAAACAAGTGATCTCATAACTTTAAAAATGTAAACAATGTAATTTCTAAAGGAAGCCATCAAAACAGTTTCTACAATACATTTGGCTTTTGCTTTTGTAGGAGCACTGGGTTTCATTGTATTAGCATGAGTTTAATTGTTTTGTTATCTTTTCATAACTGCCTTAAGTTTAATGACTTAATTTTGATCTAATAGCCACAAATGTGTAATTAAAACATCGTGTAAAGAAGATAAAATTCAAGAGGTAATAATCTTTAAAAGGAATCACATATAAACAAAAAGAAAAGGAATAAAACATCACTGTTATCATTCAGAGGCTGTATGGCAATTTGGACTACAAATAAAACAAAAATCTTATCATTGCTTGTACTATAGCGAAAAAAAATTCAATTTGCCAGACAATTCCTTTAGATGCTTTTCAACTTTTTTATAGTAACTGTAATAGTTTTTTAAACCTTAATTAAGCGTTACAAATGATGTCTTTGCTTAGTTTTATCTAGATAGTACACCAAAGAAATTATTGCCTTGTTTTTTCTAAATCTTTCTGCACTCTGCACTATGTTATTTCCTTTACGTGTGTGAGTTTAGGTTGAAAATACATTTCATCATGTGCTTGCAAAGGCTGCATTAAATGGAACAAACAAGAAGTAAGCATGTTGGTATATGAGAGTGACATGTTAGAATGATCAGGATGCCACATTGTTGGCATGAAGTGGAACCAGCCAGATATGCCATGTTGACATCTGAGAGAGGCAGTATGTTAGTATCATCAGAATCCCATGTTGGTAGTGACCTTGTATGAAGGTTTTGGTGGTTTAAACTCAAAGAAACCAAGGATAGTAATTCTGATAAGTTTGGACTCTGACCTGTGTTAGGGAACTAATACCCTGCATCTTGAGGGATGTTATATCTTGGATTGTAGCATCAAAGGATGCTTTTTCCACAGAGGTGTAGGAGCTTAAGAATTAGTCAGTCTACCAGGATGATACTTGACAACATTGGCAAGTGTCCTACCTTCCTATTCCTATGACCTAAATATGTTTTCGTTCGAAGACCAGGGGGATGACCTGTTAAGATTGGCGTATGTCGGTGGCCCACTGTATCTTTACCTTCCAAAGTTGACTACGAAGCACCAGTACAAGATGTGGGTACTGTATCATAAAAAGTAAATATGTGTAGCACAATTTTAAAATTATGTAGTATGGCTAGGGGTAGGGTAATTTTGAAATTTTGTAGTATGGCTCGGGTTAGGGTATATGTATCATGTTAACAAATCATTAAGGCTTTTGTTATCATATAAGTTTAAAATGGAAAGAATATTATCTATTTAATGGTATTTTTTTTCTTTTTTTTTTTTTTCACTTCCATTGTAAAAATAAAAGTATAATAAATAAATAAAGGTAGAAAAGTAAAATAATGCATTTGGAAAACTCTTGTTCATGGTGCTTCTGTGCTTGTATGATTTTTTTTCTTAAATTTTTAGGACTTGAAATCTTTAATTTCATTTCATTTTTTACTCTAGAGTAATAATACGAATGGATGCTGCTGGGATACTGTGTAGATTTGTTGAATGGTTATGTAGAACTTTTCACGCATATTTGAATATAATGTAACACACTGTGGAAGTGCCAACCACCATGTGTTTCTGCGTACCATGTGTTTCTGTGTCTCTAAGACATTTCAAAAACAGTAACTTTCTGGGCCTGTTTCTGCAATTTCCATAAAGAACAAAATTGTTTCTTTGCCTTTTGTTTTTGAAAAAAAAAAGGACAAAATAAAAACTCACAGTTTGCAAAAGAGGAGGAACTGGATTCTTTCATCTTGTGATCTCAAGTTGATCGACGATGATCAATGTGGCAAACACTTACTGCAATGACCTACACTGCCATCAAACTTTAAGTTGGGTTTCTTTTTCTGGATCCAAAACAGGGAGGCTGTTATTGAGTATGCACCTTTCGCATTGGCTCCCACATGGCTGTGAGGTAGGCTGCTTGAGAATTGTGAACTGAATTTCAGGGGCAGTCTGTGGGCTGTGTGAGAATTTTTTCTGGCATGAACTCTTATGTGTGACTTGTGAGGTTGTGATTTGTTTTCTGTCCCTCAGTTGCGCTTTAATATGTTAATATTTTTCCTTTCTATGGCTTTTTTTGGGTTGAATTTGATTTTTTGAGCAAGAGGTAATTGGGTGTTAATCTATTTATTTACTTTTTTGTTGAATTTTAGTTTGTGGGCAATGGAATTTGACCTATCAATTATTATAATAAATTGGTTTTTTCATTTATTGATGATAATATTTGCTTCAATAAATACTTTTCAAAATTTTCATAAAAGATTAAATTTATAATAAAAAAGCCCCTGTATTTTTCTTTTTTATATTTTATACATTTCCTGCATGTTTCCATTTCTTATACTTCTGGGAAATGACATTTCCTTGTGTCGGATTCTGAATTCCTGTTTCCTTGCTACATAGATTGGGGGGAGTCCCCAAGGAGTGCCATTATCTGACAGGTACCAAATATGGCCAGGGCATGTAGCTTGAAGTGTCTTTGCTTAAAAAATTGTCTTTTAATATGATGCAGTATGATTTATGTTTAAAGAATCCTTTATTAGCTATTTTACAAGGTTGAGAGTTTCCTTTATCCTGACTTTGACATAATGTAGGACCTAATATTAGTTATATGTGATACTCTGCTTGACTTGGCTGTTCTTTTGGATTCCCAAGTCTCCATTCTTCAGATTGTGCTACTATAATGTGGTAGCAGGAACCTTTGAAGTGCCTTCCTAACTAAGTGCTTTTCTTGAAGTAGTAGTTTTTTGATTTTTTAGAAGTAAAAACTATTTTAAAATGTTATTGGTCACAAGGTTCATGATTCTATCTTGTAAAAATTTGGGGTATACTCTTCAGTACAGGCTTTGGATGGAATGAAAGTATTTCTGCACTAAAAAAAAAAAAAAAAGCTAAAATTTTGTGCTGTTCTAATTACTAATCCAAATGATGCTGATTTTGACTAACAATATCTGGTTTGCAAAAACTGCTTATGCTGACTATAAAAAAATTTAAATCATTATAATGTCCCTGAAGTTTAACAACTTGCTTATTTTCATCCCTGGTTTTTCAAAGCAATTACAGTCAAAAGCTGGTCAAATGAACAAACATTATAATCTCAAACATATCCACATCTAACCAAAAAAAAAAAGATGGAGTTACGGAGAGAACAAACTATCTCTAGTAATTTATAAACTAAAATAGCCTGCATAGATTTAACATGGTGAAATTATGCCAAATCTTGCAAAGAGAGTCAAAGTTTCAATATGATAATAGAGTGAAACTATGTTGCAATATTTATTACAATTCCACATAAGGACTTTGTTAATTGGAGCAAACACATGGTGGGCAATGTGCACAGAGTAATAAAAATGGCTTCTTTTCTTCCCTGTCCATAATTCTGAATGCGTTCATAGATTTAACACGATCGAGGGTTGTTTAGAGGGAGCTAATTAGCTTTCACACCCAAAAAGCTGGTCAAACTTTTTTGGTAAACTCAACTGCAATTGTTGGGAGCTGCTAGCATGTCCCAAGAGTAGTCATTCACAGATCAACTGACACTGTTGAACTTAGAAAGATGGAATCATCCTTTAAAAGATCAAGGATCCTACTGACTATTGAGGGCCATATGGTTCCTTAAGCCAATAGTTTTCTTGCTGTGACTCACTGAGTAGGAGACTTCTTTCATTATGAAGACAAGCCACGCAAAAATATGTTGGACTTTTTCCCCATCTAATGTTTTTTTTTAATATTAAAAGATGCGTAGCATTTCTTTGTAAATTCATCTCCAAATTCGCAGCTTTGAAGAAGATACCCAACAGAAAAAAGAAAGGAAAGAGATCGAAAGGAGTAGAGAGAGAGGAGGCATATTTCTTTTATTTTTTATTGTCTCTGACCCATTTAATAATATAAGGGTATAAGGTGAAGTTTGTATTTTGACAAGTCTTAGGTACTTTTTTTGAATTTATCTTAACATTTTGAAGTGTTACTGCTGCCATATTCAGTGTTTCGTTTGTTAGGTGCTAAGTTACATAAAATAAATAATAAATTAGCATTGATGTTTTTTCTGATTAATTTTCAGTTAAAGAATATCTGGTATAGCTTCTGCAAAGTTCTTATTTTTCCTAGTGTTTGTCTTCTGAAATACATATGTTCTGTTAACTTTCTAGATTCGCTGATTGTTGCTGTCAAACCAAAGCCACCAGCAAAACATCTTCGTGATGGATTTGATGATGATGACGACCTGGTACAACCATTAACGAATGCTATTCAAATGGTTTAGGCATGTCTTACTCAATGTAAATTGTTTCTCAAGCAAATAGTTTTTCTTGTTTTATTGTCTCTAGAAGTTTCAGCTACCACAATCAAGAAGTCGGTGGAAAAGGAGGCTTTACTTTTTTCTGCATGATAAATTGAAGGTTCCTGGTAATAATCTTGTGGAGTTACTGTTACATTTTAAAATTACATATGCTGATTGATTATTCTTTTCTATTTCAATGATAGATATCCTTTTGATGGCACTTTTCTCTCTCAGTCTAAAGGTGTGGGCTGTGATTATTTTATGGTTCATTTTGGCACCTGTTGCACATAGATGGGATCTTGGACCTTTATATGTAAGTTGCTTCTCTATCTATGCTTTATGAATTCATCTTACCAGTTCTATTGACTATCTTCCTATGGAAGTCGAATAGAAAGGAGTGCAGGAACTGATTATTAAGAAATCAAGACAAGCCCATTGTTAATGGCATCACTTGTCCAATGCTAGAAGGCTCTGTTTCATCAATCTCTTTTCAACTTATTTTGAGTCCAACTTCCTTATTCCATGTGGAAGTTAGAGGCAGTCACTATAGAAATTTCTTTGAGAATTGATCATCTATGCTGGGTTTTGGGTTATTTCAAAGCTAGAATAAGTAGAAATTTGGGTGAAACAGTTAGGGTTTGAATGAAATAGTTTAAAAAATCAAAATCAATCAAGAAAAGAGGTGGTTTTGGGGCTGTTTGCACTCCAACTTAAGAAGAAACCAACGGTGCCAGTGCAATTATCACAGTGTTTATCTGATATTCTTTGAAAAAAAAAGAGAAAAAGCAAAGCAAAATCTAGGTATCTTCTCCAGGGGACTACAATAGACTGCAGTGTTACTTTGTTCACTCTACTATGACAAAATTCTGTAAGTTTATTTGCTGTTGATATTCCTCCCACTTTGATTTTTTGTTACCTTGTAATTTTCAGATACTTGGCACGGGCTTTTCCATCATCTTCTTTAATCTTGGAAGGCGGCAAACTGGTGATCTCAGGTACACACTAATCTCAATAATTCTGCTGATAATTAAATAGACGGCGACAAAATACCCTTTTGGGAAAAAGGGGGATAAGGGTGACACTACTAACTTCACAAGATGAGCATTGGTACTTTAAATTAGACAGCAATACGTCAAGTGGCTGATTTTGTCAAATCTACTGGGATTATTTTTTGAAATTGAGTAATCCTATTCAAATTAGTTGTATAATTTGTATAATTCTTTTAGTTCATTGGTGTTATTCCTAATTACTCTTGATATTTGTGGTTGTTTTCTGCCTTTCAACTATTGTGGTAATTGTTCATGATGTTCAGTGATGATATGGTGATAGTGTTCAATTCTCGTGGTGCCTGTCATTAATTATTGTTCAGTTGCCTACATAGTTTTACTGCTTTCTTGATTGTCTGTTGATGCTTCATTTCTTTTATCATCTTGGTACTGTTGATAATCTTGGAATTTTAAAAAGCTTGTAAATGGACACATCCTTGCTTATCATTGTTAAACTTGCTATTTCCAAGTCATATTTAGTGTTTTCTAATAATGCAGCGCATATTCTATCTTCAATGAAGACTTCAGAGAGCTTCCTGGAACCCTTAATGCAGATCGTATAGATAGAGACATTAGGGCTGGTCAGTTTTGAATCTTTCGGTCAACACTTATCATAGTTAAAATGTTCCGATATGTATCGATTAACTACCTAGATGTTATGTCCTGTGCCAACCAATCTCCACTGACATTTATCTCCCTCGCAGTGTATCTTCCCCTGGACAATGTTTCCATTTTCTACCTGATTTCCAAAACTGATGCAATGTAGCCCTTGTTGCACTGTTACTAGATCTGTATTTTTTACAAGCTTCAATTGAATTTGTCATTACGCTGTTATGTAGTTCACGGATTTGGTTGTGTGAGTTTTAAATTTTTATGATCTTTGCATGATCAGATAAGGTTGGTAGATGGCAAGTATTTTCAGACCACCTGTAAAAATATTCTTTATCGGATCTCTGCGACTTAAATGAAACAAATGGGAATATATACATGGATATACATATATACACACTAATCGGTGGGCCGCCTATTAAATTAAATGTGTGCAATTTTATAATCTCATTTTTCTAAGTAGTTTGTATAACCACTTTTCTATGTAGTGAAGAAATTTAAATTTTTGTGACCCAAGCCTTATAATCAAAATAAAATAAGAAATAAATGAATAAAAAATGCCAAATTAACTATTTTATTGGGGAGATTGAACTTGAACTAGCTAAGAAAAAAATTAACTTAAATAAACATAAAAAACAAAAATTCACCACACTAAGTTAAAAAAAAAAAAGAAAAAAGATTGAATAGCGACTTTAGATATCAAATTGCTATGAGATCTTGTAGTAATAACGTGTTTCCCTAAATCAAAAGGTTATTAACCGGTATCAATGCAACATTCAAAATTTGAGCATTCGACAAAACTGCATTTGCCAGTGCTCTTGAAAATTGATCAACTAACCACCAAAAGGAAGAAAAAAAATTCTGTAAGACGTAACTAAGTTTTGGATCTGTCAAACAATAATGGCTCCAGTAGCCAGCCAAAATAATGGAATAACGATCTCCCCTTTTTATATACATACATTTTATCTCAACGATTATGATCCTAAACCTGTGGTAGTTGCAAAGTGGTAACACTTATCATTTTAGTGGCGCTTAACTCTCCCAAATAAATTATATACTGCTCAAATAAATTCTTGTGCCTTTATTCATATTTTACAAACCTTCTTTATTCCTATTTTACAAGCCTTCTTTATTCCTATTTTACAAGCCTTCAAGCTCAGTTTGGTTGGAATTCAATATTTATTTATGATAACAATTATATCAGTTGTTGGAAAAGAGCCAGAGACTTGCTTCTCTAATGAAAATGTTTGAACATACTTTTCAATTAGCTTTAGCTTATATTTCAGTCTTCCAGTACAGAATGCATAACATTTGTTAGGGTAAATTTTACCATCCTTGAACTCACAGTTTATGAACAACGCAGTCACTAAACCAAAAATTACAGCGCAAATATTCCTAAATTTATAGCTCATGCATTATGATATCCTTTCGACCATTCAGTACGATTTAAAGTTGTTGGAATATTGAGTGGGATACCGCTTAGATAAAAAAAAAAGTATGAATAATATGTGATATCATTCTATCTAGTTCTCTTTTGCTTTATGCGTGTGTGAAACAATACAACAACCCAACTGTGGACTACTTGCATTATTCTCTGTCTCTCCCTCTCTCTCTTTCTGTCTCCCCTACTATTTCTCTTTGTTATCCTAAGATGTCCTAGATAGAGTGAATAAAGCAACGATAAATAATTAAAATTTCACATACAAGAGAAGAATCAAATATTGTGACATCAAAGTCTATAGAAGTTTACCCTAAACTTGGCCTTTTTATTATTCTCTAGATACCACTAGAGAATTCTACTAATAAATAGCTTACATATATTATTCAATTCTTTATAAATGAGTAAATTTTATATAATTCTTTGTAAATGAGTAAATTTCTGGTTAACACTGGTGAATTTGCTAGGCACCATCAAGAGCTTTTCACATATAGTTCCCAAACATTATGAAAGTCTATCTAAGATCGACTTATAGGTACTACTTTAAACGTTTCACAAGAAAATAGATTTTGTTTTTTCAACTCAAAAAATGTCCTATACATAAAGATTACAAGTATTGCTCAAGAAATTATTCTCTAACACTTGTGCACTCTCTTAGAAAAGAGAAAATTAAGCCTTTCAAATGGAGCTTAAGGTAGAACTTGAGTTGAGTTGAGGTAGCTTTTACAACAACTTCTTCCTTTCTTTTTAGAGAATCACTCATATAAGCTTTTGAAAATATTTACACAACACTTGTTCTTAAAATGTTTATATCTTTCTTAGTTCATTAATCTTTTTTTAAATCTGCTATTAATTTCTAAATATATAGTAATCAAGAGAAAACTAGTCAATACTCACACGATTGAAAAGCTATAAGGAATGTCAAAATAGCCATTATTACCTAATTAATGATTGTTGAAAATATTTGCCAAGCTTGTACAGTGATTAACAAGCTTAACGATTTTCTTCAACGGTTGTTGATATTATTTTTGATTTTTTGACAATAGTAGTTAACATGCTCCCATGGCCATTGAGGAATTTTCTGACAGCCATTATTTACTTGCATCAATCATTGAGTAATGTTAATTCTATACATACCCATAACCTTATTTAGAAGATTTTTTTTTTTCCCATTATTGTGGTTGGGGTTTTCACGCTCATTATACCTTTTAGCAGTCATTGAGGCATCTTCCACAGTCGTTGTGATTTGATTCTTTTCACATGGTCTCTATAACATTATTTTGCAAGGTTTTTCAATGACCGTTAGGTGATCTTACATGCCTGTTGTTACACCAACAATCATTGAGGTAATTTAACACTTATTAGAACTTTTAGTACTAAATTAGCTTTAAGTGCCATTGCATATTTGTCCATCATCATTGTATCTTGTTCCATGTTCGTTGAATCTTATCTATAATCATTGAGTAATGTTGAAACTTACATAGAAGAGTTAGCCATTTCTATGATCCTTTTCCAATAGTCATTATGGACATCTTAACGGTCATTTTGGACTTTAGTGACCTTTAGCTAATTCACCATGGCTGTTAACAGACCCTGCTTTATATTTTCTCAATTTTATTCCTTTGTGGTGCAAGATATTAGATCTTCCTTTGCACCTTTTGCACATTTGAAGTTTTTCAGAATGTAGAGAGCTTCCTTTCAGCTTAATCTCTTGAATCCAAAATGAGGGACCTATAAGATTAACTTAAGAATACTTGCATATCTATTAGTCACTTTAACTCTTTATTTGTAATTGTCAAACAACAAGAATTGGAACCTTAAGGGCTCAATATTCTCCCCTTTTTTATGATAAACAGTATACCTTCATATGCAATATATGGCATTTTCTTTTTCTTAAATCTCCCCCTCAATTTGTGGATAATTTAGAGAGAACCAAAAACTTTAGTCTTATTATATTTAACCATTTATGCTAGTTATTTTCTCCATATATGATGTGATGTTATTTTGTTTGCTCCCCTTTTCTTATCACTAAAAAGAAAAAAAGTGCGAAAAATTATCTGTTTTCTCCCCCTTTAACTAACTGTAAGGAAGGGAGTGTGCAAGTTATATATAAATAACTGACGTGCAAACAAGTGTGCTTAAAGAGAATATACAAGCACCAAAAGGGTTTGGAATATGGAATAATAGGATAAGGTCAGTTCAGCGTTGGTTGTCAAAGGTAGCTGCCTTGCTCTCTTGATCTTCTTCCATCTCTTTTTATTTCTCTATTGGCCCTTATGAAGAAGACTCAGTACCAAGATTGAGATTCATTGAGATTCATACTTTTTATCACCCGATCCAAAAATTTGGGTTATGTCTAGCACTAGATAGCTCAAATTGTCTATCTTCATTTTAAGTGTAAAAGTTCTGCTATCTAACTTGCTCAGATTGTTGTTGAGCAATGTTAATTGTTCTAGCACTTTCACTTTAATAGCGAGGGAAAGAGAGAGTGAAGGCTCTTATATAGGAGGAACAAATGAAGATGGAAATCTTACTGCGATTCTCTACCTATGTTAAAAGTGCTTTAACACCTTTTACAACTTTCTTAAGGTCAGCTTTAGCATCATCATCATCATCATATTCTTTTATCCTTTCTTCTTAAAGAATATTATAACCATTTGCTGTCCTTTTGAGTATTTCCATGCTCAAAATCTTTTTTTTTTTTTGTTAATTATCTCATTTAGGGGAATTAGTAGAAGTGTCGAAGAAGTAGTGAGCTTTTCCCTTTTCTCTTCATCTCTAGGAATAACACTCACAAACTTGGCTATCCTTGTGATGTAGTAAGCCATCACAAAGGCATACTTCTTATTTGTTAGAAGTTATAACATTTCTACTAAGAGCCAAGTTGTATCTACCTTCTTGTTACTAACTATACACCACAAGAAGAATAAGTCTTGGATGGCACAATTGCCATTTGATTGCTCTCTATCATGGATATTCCATATGATGAACCTGTGTGTTATCCTTAGGGCATGACTCTTGATCTTGGATATCTTACTATTGGAGGAGTCATAAGGAGCACTTCCATTCGTGATAAAGAGCTAGAATTTATTCAGACCTAGCTTCAATGCCACTAATTATTTTGAAAAAAAGCATCTTCAAAAACTTCAAAGCATTAGGGGATGTCCTTTGGCAACATCTTGTGCTATTTTCCCTTAATCTAGAAAAGCATAATGGCCAAGCTTCTATTTTGTCACAATCATCATCTAACAGATCTAGCGTGGCTAGGAACTCCATTATAAGGTATGTCTCTTTAATTCTTGCAAAGAATTCCTATCCTATTCCTTGCATTAGCTCTATGAATGATTCAATGAAGTTATATTTCCCTAAATCACCCTATTTGATAAACTTGCTTTTACTTATTTTCCTCTTGGAAATTTTGTGAGCTAATTCTGTTTGCCTTGATGTTTGAAGGATAGTTTAAAGGGTCCAGATACTATAGTAACAAGGTTTTAGATTGACTTTTTGTAAGAGTTTGTTCATACTATATTTCTTGCTACTTCTCCTTTTCTATTTTCTATCTTTTTTGAGCTGAAGGAGGTAAAGAAGGTTTTATTATATTCTTTCCTTTTTGATTTCCTACTGTACTTGACTTGATATTGACCAACGACTCATCTTCACTAGAGCTGGAGTTAGGTTTTGAGCCATTTTCTTATTTTTTTAGGTTTCTCAATTTTGGGAGCCATTTCAGTGCAAGCTAAAGATTTTATGTATCAAACATCAACTGAGCATTGGGCTTTTAAAATAGTTAAATACAAACCATTGGAAACCCTGCCACATTATATGAAAACTGTAAGAAGAAATGAACAGTGATGTAGCTATTTTTGGCCTAAACATTGGTCAAATGAATAGTGAGGTAGTTTAACAAGAGTTGGCAATATTACCAGGAGCTGGCAATAAAAAATGCAACATAATTTCATTCAAGAATAAATAGCCACCAAAATCCAAAAACATATAAAAATGCCCAAAGTTGTACACATGCATCAACCGATTAAACCTTAACAATTAATCAACAAAAAAAAAAAAAAAAAAAAAAAAAAAAGACAGTTCCACCATTTAAACCCAAAACATAAAATTCATAGATGTGTTATGAACCATACCAAAACAAATCAAACCAATTTTGTTAATAAGATGAGAGAGACTCTAATAATCAGACATATTAAATATTATATAGGAATGTACTAGTCTAGGAGGGGACAAAATATTTTACTAAAGATTTTTTTTTTTTTTTTTTTTTGAAACAGAAGTTGGATTTTGCTACTTAGTAAACAACATTCTTAAAAAGTTAAATTTACGCACATGAAGGGTCATGCCAATGTATAATTTTATGCTTATTTTAATAAATCTGTATTTATTTTTAATAATAATATAATAATATATAAATAAATATAATTAATATCATAAAATAATGTAATAATATAAAATGCTATAAATAATATTTCTTCTTATTTATATATTGGAAGAATTGTGAAAAGTTGAATTGATTTAATTAAATTGTACATTAAATTTGTGATAATGATTTATTTTTATTTTTTATTGGCATTATTTTATTAAAATTTAGAAATTATCATTTTTTATTTTATTTAAATTTAAAAAATTTCATGTTATTTAACTATAATTTATAAATTATTAAAAAAATTATTAGATAATTTCATAATATGATCGTTTAAATAAAAATATACGAAAACAAATTTGCTATTTCATATACAAGTTGTAAGTAGTAATTTCTTTTTATTTTGTGATTATTTTAATAAATTTGTGTTTATTCTTAATAATAATACAATAATATAAATAATATATTAATATATAAATAATTAATTTATTAAATAATATTATTTGAAATTATCTAATGATTGTTTCACAAATTATGAATTTTCAGATTAGGGCTCAGAGTTACCACAAAGGTATGAATTTTTTTCTTTAATTGCATGTATATGTGATTTTTTATTGCTATCTATTGAAATTAATTTAATATTTATTAGGTGTAATTGGTATACCGCGAATACCGATACCGCGAAATTTACCAATACCACGAGAACCGAAACTGGAAAATTATAATACTGATACCGATACCGTGTACCACGAAAACCGCGTACCACGAAAACCGCCAAAATCGGTACCACTAAAATTACGCGGTATACCGATACCGATACCGATACCGAAAAATGTACATTCCACTTAACATAAAATGTACATTTCACTTAATAAAAATGTACATTCTCTATTTTTCAGTATATAAAATATTACAATAATCATTATCAATATTTAATATTCATGATACTCAGTTCATCAAAATTATGCTCAAT
>CATIWR010331447.1:0-23329 GCA_949677035.1 Omphalea diandra | reverse complement strand
ATAGCCTGTGTGGCAATGATATGATAGCCTGTGTGGCAAGGATATGATAGCTTTTGTGGCAAGGAGATGATAGCCCGTGTGACAATGATATGATAGCCTGTGTGGCAATGATATGATAGCCTGTGTGGCAAGGAGATGATAGCCTGTGTGGCAATGATATGATAGCCTATGTGGTAATGATATGATAGCCTGTGTGATAATGATATGATAGCCTGTGTGGTAATGATATAATAGCCTGTGTGGCAATGATATGATAGCCTGTGTGGCAAAGAGATGATAGCCTGTGTGGCAATGCTATGATAGCATGTGTGGCATTGATATGATAGCCTGTGTGGCAAGAAGATGATAGCCTGTGTGGCAATGATATGATAGCATGTGTGGCAATGATATGATAGCCTATGTGGCAAGGAGATGATAACCTGTATGGCAATGATATGATAGCCTATGTGGCAAGGAGATGATAGCCTGTGTGGTAATGATATAATAGCCTGTGTGACCATGATATTATAGCCTGTATGGCATAGCCTGTGTGGCAATAATATGATAGTCTGTGTGACAATGATATGATAGCCTGTGTGGCATAGCCTGTGTGACAATGATATGATAACCTGTGTGGCAAAAACATTTGATAGCCTGTGTGGTTATGATATTTATAGCCTATGTGGCAACTAAAAATGAAATCCTTTATGGCAGTGATATCTGTAGCCTATGTGGCAGCAATTTATGATAGCATGTGTGGCTATAACCTCTAACAACCTATGTGGCATTTAAGAGGTAAAACTCTTTAATTCGTACATGGAGATGATGATGAGTTATTTATGCTTAAATGTTGTTATGTTATTTATGGCAATAACCTTTGATAGTCTATGTGGCATTTAAGAGGTAAAACTCTTTATTTCGTACATGAATATGATGGTGAGTTATTAATAATTAAATGTTTGATATGTTAATTGAGATTGAAGTATTTTTATGCATTTACTTACTAAGTATGCAAAATCACTTTTTTACATGAAATTTTATTTCAGGAAGAGAAGACTAAAGACTGCGTCCAGTTACATTTCGAGTTTGTTGTCTAGCAGTCTAATGGGCCAGTATGCAGTCAATTAGTATTTTAGTTTGTTTATTCATGTATGTTTTGTTGTAAATAATTAATATGTGGTGAACAAGAGACAGTGAAAAAAAAAATTAATCAGGTCTTTTAAATGAAAATGGATAGACTTAGAGAGAAATTTAAATAATTATTAAATGGGATGTCAATCATCCCATAATCAGTCACTAACAAGTGATGGCAGAGTGTCATTGCTATCTTTAGTGATGAAGAAAAACATTAGTATCTAGCAATTTCAAGCTATTGTCATTGCAACTAGTGATGGATAGCTAGAGACGGATCCTTTCGTCACTAGGTATAGTGATAGAATGATTTGTCACTTTGCCATCACCAAATAGTGACAAATCTTTTCATCACTATGTCGTAGGCATCTAATTAGCACCAATTTTACTTACAACAATAGCAACAAATTGCAAATCCATTTCTAAGTTATGGATTCTATCGAGAATTCATCAATATTTAGCTATGAAAAAATTCCATTGCTAAATTTGTTGCTATTTTGTTAGATTTTTATAGTGACATATGGTGAGTGAGAAGGGTATCAAAGTGGATCTAGACAAAATGAAAATTATTTATGGTATGCTAATGCCTAAGATAGAAAAGAAAGTTTAAAGTTTCCTATGCTATCTCTAATACATTAGTAGATTCATAATAAAGCTTGCTCCTATTTGTGAGCCAAATTGTAGGTTATTACGAAAGGACCAAGCCATGAAGTGGAATGAACAATTTTATAAAGCCTTTGAGGAGATGAAGCAGTACCTGACCAACCTATTAGGATTGAAACCACTAAAGTCATGAATGCCCTTGAATTTGTATCTCACATTAAAAGAAAGATCTATAGGGGCAATTTTAGTTTAAGAGGATGAGACAAGGAATGAACATGTAGTATATTACCTCAGTAAGAAGTTATTCCCCTATGAAGAGATGTATAACTAGGTGGAGAAAACATGTTTGACATTATTCATAACCATGAAAAAGCTGAGGCACTACTTTTAGTCATATTTCATTACAATTATTTTAAAGCTCGATCCAGTTAAGTATGTGCATATGGCCCCCTACTTGACTATAAATTTGGAAAAATGGCTGATAATGTTGATAGAATTTGACATTAAGTACGTGACTAAAAAGGTGACCAAAGGGCAAGCAATCACAAAATATCTGGCATAACAATCTCTTAAGGATGGAGAATTTGAGCTTTCTTAATTCCTAGATGAAGGGTGAAGAGCGATTAAGACTTAAGGTTGGAGGTTGTACTTTTATGAAGCAATGAATAAAAAAAATAACAAGTATGGTTGTAATTGTGATATCACTAGAAAGAGAGCTTTTACCTATGGCCAAGAAGTTCGACTTTGAATGACTAATAATATGACTGAGTATGAAGCACGTACTCTTGGACTATAGTTTCTGGTGCAGATGAGGGTCAAGGTAACTGAAGTATTCAAGGATTCATTATTACCCATCTCCTATATAGTGGATGAGTATGAGTTAAATGAGGAGTGGTTAAGCCCATATTTGGAACACTCAAAGAGGTTGACACAAAATTTTTAAATAATCATATTCCATTATTTGTTGTGAGAGGATAACATGATGATTGATGCCTTAGCAACTTTGGTTTGTATTTGGGATAGGCTAAAAAATATACCAACGAAACTTTTGCTCACACTCCGATCCACTATTGGCAATGAGACGATGCAAGTGTTAATAGAAAATTGTCCGTAGTAATATGATATGCAAAGGCATTTAGAGAATGGATAGTACCCTAAAGGGGCTGAAAAGTAAGAAAAGGATTTGATTTGGAGATTGGCATCATAGTTTATAGTTTATAATGGCATGACATGATATACTAGTGGATATCAAATAGGACCACCTAAGGTGTCTGGCAAAAACTGAAGCAAACAGAGTTATGAAAAAGATGCATGCGGGGATTTACGATTACCATATGAATGGGAAAATGTTGGCAAGGAAAATTTTAGGGATGGGTTATTACTAGACCTCTATGAAGTAGGATTATATTCGAATGGCTAAAAGTTGTCACAAATGTTAGGTTCACATCAGCCTCAATCATTTGTCATCAATGGAATTATAGAATTTGTCATTGCCTTGGTGATTTGCAGCATGAGGTATTAATGTGATCAAGGAAATTAGGCCATTTTTCAGCAGGAGGCATAAGTACATTATAATAATGATAGATTACCTTTTAAAGTGGTAGAAGTCAAATCCTTTAATAAGTTAAGGACAAAATAGATGACCTAGTTCATAGAAAAGAATCTCATCTACCGTTATAAGGTACTGCACCATATTATGACATACAATTGAGTACATTTTCAGGAAGAAGTCAGAACAATCATGGAAATGCACTAAGTGACATCATAAGTTGTCACCTTACAGGCTATAAGCCAATAAAGTGGTAGAGGTAGCTAATAAGAATGTAAAAAACATCCTTGCCAAGATGTTAGAGACTTACAAGGATTGGTCTGAGAAATTATCTTTTGTGCTACGAGGATATCGAACTATAGCTAAAATGTCAACGAGAATTAAACCTTACTCCCTTGTATCTTTTGTGCTACGAGGATATCAAACTATAGCTAAAATGTCAACGAGAATTAAACCCTACTCCCTTGTGTATGAAATGAAGGCAATATAGTGATTGAGGTAGAGATGAAGTCCTTCCAAGTGTTGATCGAGTAAAAGATTCCCAAGTATTAATGGGTAAGAAGTAAATTTAAATAGTTGTCCCTATTAGATGATAAGAGATTAAGGCTCTTTACCATGTCTAAGATGACTCACTCTTTTAATAAGAAGGTCAAGGTTAGCACCATAAGGGTCGATGATTTAGTGTTAAAGGTAATGAGACCATAAACTTAAGATCCCTAAGGAACATTCAAGTTGAACTAAGAAGGTCCATATGTGGTCAAGCAGATTTATTCAGGTGAGGCTATGAATTTGTTAGAAATGGATGAGAATGAATTTTCCAAAATAGTGAACTTGAATAAGCTAAAGAATTCCTTTGTGTAAGGATTTAAGAAAAGAAAAATAAGCTCACTAAGTTGAAAACCCAAAAGGGTGGGTAGCTTTGACAAAAATTAAGGTATATATAAAAAAGAAAATAAAGAAAAAAGATAGTTCGCTAAGTCAAAAACTCGAATGGGTAGCTTGGGCAAAAATTAGGATATAAAATATATAACAATTAAAGCAAAAGGCGAATAATTAATAATTAGGGGTACTCATCTAAAGATGACGAAATACAAGATAATGACAGAGATTATTATAATGAAGAGCAAGGAACCAAACAATCTAGTGGCATGTAGCAAGGCAATCAAATGATCTAATATGTTGTTATTAAAAGTAGTGACCATGCATTTAATTAGTATGTAATATGTGAAATGAAATTATCCATGTTAGTCATGACATCAAAAGGAAACACATTTGCAAATGAAAGTGATCTTAGTCAAACATATTTTTAAACTAACCTTAATACAAAATGCTCTTTCATGAAAGATCATTATTTATCATAAGTTAATACTTTGATATGATAAAGAGAGGTCTTGTAACTCTAAGTACCACACAGCCAAGCCATAAAGTCAACATCACCTTAAGTGTTAAAGTATCTAATAATGAAGAAGTAATATAGGTAGCGATTTGCCCATATGACACCCAACCTATCTAAGAAACATTAGGTCAAGGGTCTTTCTATAAAGGAAAGGAGGAAAGGAACCTCATTCAAGGGAGCGCTAAACTAGCGACGCACCTTAGCCAAATTATAGAAAGTCCTAAATGACAAAGTTGAGATGATCACACAATCCCCATAGGCCTCATGGTAACTCTTCACAGTCTCCACCACAGACAAATTTAGCAAAAGTCAAAAGTGTTAATGTGGGATATCCACTCAGTACGCTCACCCTTATTAATAGTAGATCTTGACATATAATGATTTAGATGATATTGTGGGTAGTAAAGCATCGCATTCACAGTAGGAGCAGTTAAAAAGCCCAACCTTTCTTGCAGTCATATCTAAAGAAAAGGATAAATAAAGGGTTATTAGATTGAACATTTAAACAGGTAGCCTAAGCAAAAAACAATTGGCCCACTAAATTGAAAACTTACAAGGGTGGTCCAAGCAAGAGTTATGATAAAATAAAAATATACATAGAAGACTGGTTGCAAGAGGGGTTCATATCTGAAGTAGCAATGGACTCCTAAATAAAAAGTCACTGATGCCAAGGGACATCTTGCCTAAGCCCATAATTTTCTTATTCAAAATTATCGGGATGGGAGTTTTTTTTAGCTAAATCTCATTAAGAAGGGGCAAAAATTTGTAGATTTATCTTTACATAATCTCTCTGTAATAGGAACTCCCTCATCTAAATTCTCGCTATAATACAGGCTTATGCTGCACAGGTCTGACCCTTAAAAAGAGAGAAATGAAGACATGAGAATCTTCCCCTCACCTAGAGTATTCTTGGGTACCTCATCATATTGCATATTGAATCACTCCATCATCTTTTGAATGAGTAGGTAACCCAGACATGCCAAAGCAATTTGATCTATAGCCATGACACGACAATCAATAGTGGCTTTGAATTCTTTTAGCCAAGGCATATCTCAATATTCCTAAATTATAATGAATGGGCATCGAGATCCCATAAATAGCGAGATCCTATAAATAAGAAGTTGTCCGAAGAAAGTTCAGGTCCAGTCAGACAAATAAGAGGTAATAAAAAGCCTTCAGGCCCACCCAAGGTAGATCAGATCAACTTTGTGGTGGATGAGACCTTAAAAATGCCTTAGCCATGGTTAGAAAGGTGAAATTTTCAAATTTAAAGGTGAAAATTATGGATAGGTGTTTATAGAAGAAAGAGAAAATGCTTAATGCTTGATAGTTGTCAACAATACTATAGGGTTGTACTGATTATTCAAGTTGTCTATATAGACAACTATTGGTCTGTATAGATAACTTGGTGGCCTATACATACCATTTTTCCTGTAGAATTTTAGGTAGGGCCTTCCTTACATTTTAAGCTTATTAGTTGCTTTGTACCATTTTAAAGAGCTTGTAAATATGTAAATAGATAAAAATACATTCAAAGTGCAAATTTAAGAGCTGGAATCAAAATTATGCAGCTATATTGAACAATTTCAAAGCCTTAGCAAAAATGGAGGTAAAGTCACCTCAAATGCATTCTAAGTATTCTAAGTATTCCAATAAACATCAAAAAGATTGGGGCATCCAGAATGGACTAAAAATTTGTCCTATAATGGCAAAAATGTTAACAATATCTAGTAGATGTATAAAAAGGGAAAAAAATAGTCTTAAAGTTTAAAAAGAATGCTAGGCGGCTCATTCCTCCCTGCTCTTGGACGTGGTCTCCTCCTTGTCTCCCTCCTCTTTTAAAGTGATGTACTCATCAAAATTTGTAGGCACTGGTGATGCCATCCTCTCAATCTTGGCCTTAGCAATAGCCAATCATTATTCGAGATCCCATAGCTCTCCAGTCAAATACTGCATTATCTTTTGCAAGGAACTTGAGGATTAAGGTGGATAAAACACTAAACACATAAGCATAACCATAGGCATGCATACATAATTTGCATTTATTATTATTATCACTAATCTGACCTACTCGAGTTTGTGGTGTCACCGCCCTCTTTAGTGCGACGATCAAGTCCATCATGGCCTTGGTTGTTTATAGGGATCTATAAAAAAGAAATTTATTTTAGCAATAAGTACCAAAATGATAATAAATTACACAAAAGTATAAGAGAAAGATATGGACATGCATGATATCAGTTGGCTCGAAAGTGCATGCTAACCGAGTGATCTTCAATGCCATCATCGACCTAGCCAAAGATGCCATGGAAGACTCAACCATACTGTTGGAGAAGGGTTTGAGCTTGCCCACCACTATGGGTTCCAATCCCCCAATTGCGACCTCAGACAATTGGAGCAAGCTTTTAAAGCCCCCACTTAAAATGTATCATAGTCCTTTGGGCCCTCCAATGTAATACAATCCCTTCATGCACCTCATGTCGAAGGAAACATCTTAATCATCGTTTCAGCCATAAGGAGTGTCCTGATTAACTCCCTAACCATCTAGTCCCTGTAGGGGTCGTCATTTGCCACCAATTATTCCCCCAGCATGAATGGGATGGCCACCTAAATATTCTCCTCCTCCTTTATGTTTGCCACTCAGAACATGTCTATGGTAGACTTTAAGTTATAAGACAAGCATCCAAGCCCTTGAGCCACATCAAGTAGGGGTGAACATGGTTTAATCCAATTCGGGGATTTAAAAATCTCTAGAACCATGCTAAAATTTTGGAGATTTTAAAAATGGAGAGTTGTTATCTTCTAAAATTTTTTTGTCCAATTTGGTTAAATTCCTTAAGAATTTTGGACAGTTCAGTTTGGTTTTTCGATTCTTTAGGATAGTTAGGTTCAGTTCGGTATCAGTTCAGGAATTTGGTCATTTCAATTTATTAAAAATTAAACTTTTTATTTTTTATTTTGATGAACTAAAATAAAATAAAATATATATATTTTACTTTTACTCATTCAATGACAAAAAAAATGGATAATTTAATATATTAGAACTAATAACTTACCTATTAAATATTGAATTAAATTTTTTTATGTTTACTACTAATTTATAATAATAATTGATAAATAGTCTAATTATTAATAATATTTAATAATTGAATGAATTAACTAGTAAAATTAATGATTAAAACACTTATATATTTTTTTTAATTCAATATTTAATAGGTAAGTTATTAGTTCTAATATATATGGTTTAGTTCATTTTTTTCAAAATGGAATGATTACACAGTTGTGAGGGCCTCGAATTTCATGGTTTTATGCTTAAATAAGTGGAATCTTGCTTGCTACTCCTACCTTTTATTACCAAGGGATTGAGAGGACAAGAGTTCATACATTGGTAATTAACCCCTTGTCATGGCATGCGTTTTTTATCAATGAGGGGATGGGTGTGGTCCTTGAGCCCTCACATAAGATAAAAGACGTTTTTTTGAAAGTAATGGTCAATGAAGGATGAAGGCGGGACAATACATTAGTACCATCACTAGGTGAAATGTGAAGTCGCCACCCAACTTTGGTCGGGACAAGAATCACGACAAGGATAAATTCTGAGCCTATATAAGTCATTTAAACGGCCCAATCTATCTTTACCCCATCAGAGATCAGGTTCGGTTGTTGGGCATGACTTAAGGAAGAGGTTAGGTACCACTAAGTCGCTCGAACATAAGGAAACAACCTTCAGATAATCAGTGGTTTGTTCTTATACCTTACCTTTATTAATCAATTTCCCATTTATCCACCTAGGCACATTCATCGAAGCAAGCCATCAACCATAACAATAAGGTATGTAATGCATGAATGATATGTAAGAAGTGAGGACATAATAAATAATCTATACAAGGCGAGGATGGGGGATACATATACAAATGATGGGATTATCACGTAATGAACTTAAATAAATAAGAAGCATGTATTATTTGACTTTCCTAATCTCTAAACATGAGCATAAATTAGTCCATAAAACATAGATAAAATGGAAAGAAAATAGCCCCTAAATATATTCAAGATGAAAGAACTAACATGGAACAATACTACCTGAACCTTGGGCCTAACCTATTAGTCCATAATGTCCAATGTCATTAGCCATGTTAGGGATCTATTAAAACTCCTCCACCATTCATATTCACCATTAATCATACAAAGCATAAAATGAAACATTCGATATGTTAATAGTAAGCAATGGCATTAATAAAGAAGGCATAACATAATAAACATGCAACGTAAAGCACTTAGAGGATATTGAATGCCTAAGGCAAAACCCATCACATGAGGGGTCCTAAGATTGATGAATCCTCACCCTATATAGCTTTAAAAGAGCATAACATCTATATGTACCACTAACCATGTAGGGTTAGTATACAACATAAGAATGCATGAGATTAAAGTGCTAAAACACCCACACATGTTTTAAACACAAACAAAATGATAAAAGAGATTTTAAAGGCCATCCTTAAGTTCTACACTTGGTCACTATCAAAAGAGGATTAAAATAGAACCTTAACATCATACTAAATCACAAATAAAGGAACATGAAACATTGTATGTCAATGGGTTGTGAAATCACTTAAATATCATCCTCAAGTTCCATTTTTATATATGAATAGGGATCCTAAAATGTTAACCTCCGCCTAATTTATTGTTGAAACATTAAAAAATCATAGAAGCAAGGGTTAGAAGAAGGTGAAATCTAGGTAAGGACAGAAGATCATCTTTTACAAAAAATTGTCCGCCAGTCAAACTGGGCTATACAGCCCAATATAAGGGTTGTACAACCCAGGTAGAGGGTAGTACAACCTATAGACAAGGTTGTACAATCCTATATTTTTGAAAATATAGAAAGAAAAATTAAGGGGGAGAGTGAGGGGGACTTATGATACCTTTTTGTTTTTATGCCTTCAGAGGCTCGCAAATTTAATACCTTCCTCCAAAATGTTTAGAGAATGCATAAAATTGAAGAGATTAGGTCTACTTCTACCTTTGGAATGATTATAATTAGTTGGGGTTTAAGGTTTTTATGTTTGATGGATATTTAGGAGTGGATTTTGGTAGAGAAACCTTAGGGTTGTCTATGCCTCCTCTCTTTTCCAAATGAGGGGGTATTTATAAATAATGGATGGGTACATAAGGCCAGAAATGGCTCTAGTTACACCATGGAAGTGTCCAATCATAAAGAGGGAGATGAACCTCCTGAAATTAGGGTTTACACATGGGTTGTACTTCCAAGAACAGGTTATACATCCTTCTGTCAAGGCTGTGCAACCTTAGGGTTTAAGGGGGAACTAGTTTCAGAAGGTTCTCAAGGTTAGGCTTTTAGGGTGGGCTATACAACCTTATTCATGGTTGTACAACTCTAGTTTATAAACTATACAACCCTGCATAATAGGTTGTATAACCCATCAATCTTGGCAGTTGCTTTCAATTTGGTCTTGGGCTTCATTTTATGTTTTTCCAAGATTTTGTAGGGCCTCTCATCTCTTTTTTTGGCTATTCCCCTTGCATTTAAAGGATAGGTTTAATGATTTTCATCATCGGTCTTTTGCATTCAAAGGTCCATAATCTAGTGCTAACATTAGTAATTATCAATAATATATACTAATTGAATGAATTAACTAGTACAACTAATAATTGAAATACTTATATATATATATATACTTAGTTCATTTTTCAATACGAACTGATTAGAACACAATTCGGTCTAGTTTTTTATTCAAATAATTTAAAATCTTTGGTATTGTCCCATTTTAAAAAATTAATACATTTTAATTTGGGTATTTTACTATTCATATCAGAGATTTTTAGTTTTGGTTCGGTCAAATTCAATTATTTAATCTAATTTGGAAAACTCGGAGTCTTGTGCCGACTCCTAATAGTAAGACTCATTCTTTGAGGTGCCATTCCTATAGGAAAATAATCACTACCAAACATTGTTCTGAGGAAAAAGCCTCTGCCTCTGCCACCTCTGGCTGTTAGGCATTGATAAGCCCCCTTTAGCTTAGACACAAAAACAAACAAATAAAACATCAATGTAAGTATGAAACGAAAATCAATAACTAACACAGTGAACTAACAATTATCTTTCACAGAATAATGATACTAGGTCCAAGGTGATAACATTCAGGTAACCACACATGACCTCAACTAATGACTCACGATGGTGAGAGGAGCTCCACCTCACGAACCAGGGATAGCAACCCTTTATGTCAAGCAAGGGGTTACTACCTTATACTAAGTCCAACTTCACAACCCAAACTGTCAAAAGAGCATAAGATCAATTCGAAGAAAACTAAGAAGCAAATAAGTAGACAAGGTAAAGAAATTTACGAGGTTATATACGATGAGCATGTATTATAGATACACTAGTTTCGTAGATCCCCAATCAAAATGACTTATGAGTCATAGGTTTTCCATCACTGAGAGCAGGCAGATCTCCATTGTGTCTAATGGGTTTGTAAAAAAAAAAAACATCCTTGATAAATTATGGAAAAGAAAGTAATAAGCCAGCTTGTCCACCACCTTAGGCAGGCTACCATCTGTAACAACTAGAGTAGATGTATTCACATTAGACTGCTTGAATGTAAGGCTTCCCTTCATCTAAGGAATACATTCAAGGAGCTAAAGGATGTAATCGCATTGAAGTAATAGATAGTCCACACCCGAGTCAATAGGAAAGGAGATCTTAGAGAAGCTTATCCTAGTCAGGTTCGTGAAATCACCAGGCTGATTGTGTCCTCCCCTATCAATGACAAGTGGAAGGTATGAGTGGTGTCCATCTACCTCTCAACCAATGCCTAGATCATGGTGGAATTTCCCTTATGGGGCCCTCTCTAGTAGGGTCTTCAAAAATGGCATCAACCTTACCTCCTATATGTGATAATCACATGGGGGTTGAACTGCCTAAACTAAGGCCTAGTTGGGCTGATTGTTTTGCCTCTGTTATTCAATGATACATCACCCTCCAAAGAAAAAACAAAATATAAAAAAAAGAAAAAAGAAAAAGACATTCAATTCCCCATAGGATAGAAAGGGAAGCAAAGTGAGCAAAGGAGAAATCAAAGTAATGGAAAATCATAGACAAATGCACAAATCGAGATTAATAAAGTCTTTGATCTCAAGTAAGGAAAATCTATGACTTTTCAAATAATATAAATAATATCCTATTCTTTGTAGGTGTTCAAATACTATAAGGAAAAATTCAAAGGGCATGGAATAATTAATTACGACCATGGTGAGCACTATTTGCAAAATTTTTATGAAAATTACAAAAATTAATTTTCCTAAAAATTGCGCTAAAGTCCTAGGTTTGGTTTAACAATAACACATAAGTTCCCCAAAGCACTTCAACTTGAAATCAATGAGAAAGTTTATGAAAAATAAGTCTGAATGACAAATCAATCCTAGGGCATGTGAATCAAGGAAGCAAGTAAGTAATCTAGTGGAAAGCAAAATTAAATTTTCAAAAAAATTAAAGGATAAATGTTCTATAACTAGTTCTAAATATTTTTTGAGGCTAACCTAGTGTTCACATGCAAAAACCGTTATGGGAAAGTGCCTAGAAACTACAATGTTGAAAGGAAAAATAACAATAATAAATAAAATTCAAAAATAAAAGAGAGATAAGGAGGAATGACCTACCATGCTTGAAGTCGTGCCCACTAGGTGATAGTACAAGTCATACACTATGGGAGGCTCTTGAGCCTTGAACCCCTTTGACATGATCTTGGCTATTGTGTATGATAGGGGAGAGACTCCCTCAAAGCCCCAGGCAACCTTCATCTTTTTTAGAGGATTGTACAAAATAACATCACCAGTAGAGAAATCGGTAGCACCATCAAACACTAGAGCATCAAAATCAACCATCGCATAAAAATTTGAAGAGCATAGGAAACCTAGAAAGGGTTTTAAGTCAAAATAACTTTAGAAAGAGAAAGGGAAGAGAGAAGATAAGAAGTACACAAATGAGCTCTAAGGTCAAATGTAACCTTTATGTAAAGGGGGTTATTTGTACAAACATCCTTTGTCTATACAGATAACTAATGCCCCTTTTTTTCTCTATCACTTTATTTTTTTGGATGGAACACCATTAAGTTGGTTGCACATACAAACCCTACGTTTATACAGTCCACTAAAAGCCAACAATAAAGAAAATGAGAGAAAGCAAGATTCCTGATGTAAGATTACCAAGCTGCCCTTAACATCACCAAAGTTTAGACAAGCCATTTCAACCTTCCAATTCACTTGCCAAATTACTAGAATACCCTTTAACAATTGACTCTCTTAGAAGTAATAGAGGAATTTCTAGAGCAAAATTCACACTCTAATAAGTATTTCAATTTAAAAATATGCTTCATATGAATACTTTACTATTTTGAGTCTAGATCTGTTGTTCTCAATAAAATGCATTTCCAAAATAGCTAGAAGGGCTATAAGAATAAAAATGTATCCCTAAAAGGCTAGTAAGGCTGCAATGACATAAGATGACACCTTAGTATGCCAAAAGGGATGATGTGAGATAGGATCATCCCTAAGCCAGAATCCCTAAGTAGAAGAGATGGAATACTTCTAAAAAATTCAAGAACGTTGGTATGTATAAGAAGACTATTGCCAACACAAACTATATGTTAATACCAATTAGAAAAGGCTACCAAAACAAAATCTAGTACCTGATAAAGAGTTACCATGACACCCAACACTTGTTTGAAAGTTGTTAGAAATGCACTAAACATACATAATGCACTAATACCTATTAGAGAGGTGCCAAAACAAACTTAATACATGTTGGAGAGCTGCTAGGACACCCAGTACCTATTTGAGACATGTTGAAAGCACATCAAAAATACAAAATGCAATGGCACTTTTTAGAGAGCTGCCAAAACAAATCAAGTACTTGTTAAAGAACTTCTAAGATATCTAGTACCTTCTTGAAAGTTTATGGAAGCATACATAATACAACAACATCTGTTAAAAGCTTGCCAAAATAAACTTTATTAACTGCTAGATGAGCTACTAAAAAATTATATCCTTTGGTATCCTTTCTAATGTTTACATTTCTACAATGTTTCATTGAGTCTTGTTCATATAGTCATTTCTCAAATACCATTTTCTAAGCCCTACATAACAGGATCAAATTGAGAGCATCGGGTTTTAGGCCCTATGATACAAACCAAATGATGAAAATAAGTGGAATTATTCCTTAAAATTTTTAAGGGAATTGTAAAAGAAAGAAGAACAAAAAGGCCTTGATAAGCCCTATATCAAGCCTCAAACTAAGCCCAAGCCCATTTGGCCCAAATGGCTGATACTACTAGCCTTAGTTTAAATGGCAATATAACAAACCTACTTGGCTATACAACCAGTTGCTTAGCTATAAGCTAAGTACTAAATCAAAGCTAATAGAACATTCTAGAACCCCACCTCCTGTAAACTAGATGTATGTACAGCTAACCACTTAGTTATAAAAACCTTTTGAAAACCCTAATTTTAGAACTTTCATAGCTCTTATCTATTGTAGGTCATGTAAAGACATTCCAACTCTGATACACCTTTTTCCCTTTATAAATACTCCAACCATTAGAGAAAGAGAGAGAAGAGGCTTGGAAACACTAGTGTTACTCTACTAAAATTATTACTTAAAAATCCTAAAACCATAGAAATCAAACATCCATCTTATAAAATAAAAGATTTAAGGTAGAACAAGGCCTTTATAATTAACTCTTGTGCATTCCTATTGCATTTTAAAGGATAAATTCATAAATAAGTGCCTTTAAAGCATCCTAGTGTCGTATCCCCCTTTTCTTTTTCTCCCTTTTCTTCTTTCTTTTTTGTTTTCAAAAATCTAGTCTAGGTGGGTTGTACAAACCTTTTGTGGTTTGTATATACCACTTAAAAGGTTATATAAACCATTAAATGGTATATACAACCCTCTTTGACTGAGAATAGTTATAAATGTTCATTTTTTCATCATTTTAGTTCTTTTTACTTTTATGCCTCTTTTTGGTGTTTTAAGAGCTCCATTGACTAAATAGAGGTAGGTTTTCATTACCTTAGATCCCTATTCATTTAAGTAATAGGGTAAAAGCCAATCTTGAGTTATGCATTATGACTTTCAAGTCCTAGAATTTCTTTCTCCTCCTTATTTTGCATGTAAAGATGTGATTCATTTTCTATTTTGGTGTCATTTTAACCATGACTAAGTGAGAAATTCCTCATTCTTATGACCTTGAGAGTTTCATTTTTGCACCATCACTTTGATTATGGTTATATTCTAAGCATTATCATTATGAAAAAGAGTGTTAGATTTCTAGTTAACATATTCCATTCACTTTATTTGGGGTGGTTATATTATTAAAGTTAGAGGAGAAAGTTTCATACTTAGTGACACTCTCGTTAGATTATTATATGGTTACATCTTATACACATTTTGGTCATCATATGATTTCCTTTTTGTGGACACCCTAACCTTCATCAATGTCAGTGGTGTTTATGGATGTTTATATCTTTAGGAGAAAATATGGATAATGGTTCAATAACCCTAGGATTCCATTTGTTAAAGATTTTTCCATAGGCCTTTAAGATCCTCTAATTTGCATTTACATTGCATGCTTATGATTCCTCATGCCTCATGGTTCTTTTGTTTATGCTTTATTTATTATCATGGCTATCATATGGTTTATGTTATGATGGTTGATTGAGGACTTAGAAATTTGCTTAGGTCCCTTGACTTGGAGATGTGCTCAGGCTTTTGCTTGCATGAATCCTATTTTATTTCATTTATGTTATCCTCATGATGGTTACTAACATGTGTTTTCCTTTGTGCAGGTGATCACTATGACCACATGGCGCTCATAATTATGAACTTTTGTGGTTGATTCACATGTATAAGCCTCCCTTTAACATGATGCATGACCATGTTTTCTCTTTGAGATTGACTATATAATTTTGACATTATTGATATGCATGGCTCTCTTTATGACATGTGGCATGACTCTTCATCCACTCTGAGATTGATTATGCTGATACTTTGATATGGTTGCTCGGTTGAGCAAGAAACATACTTAGATGTGTTAACCAGACTAATTAATAGTAGGTTAAAAATGGTAAAAAGAGAACCAAAGATGCTCGAAGGTTGGATCCCAACATCTAGGCAATTTAGAATGCCTAAGTTATTTCCCAAGTCGTATCCAATTTCTAAAACTAATCTTTGATGGGGTCAAGACATATTTGTTCTTTTAATTGACTTAGTTAGGTTCAGATTTTACTTTGCTTCGATTTTTATCCTGACCAAAGTTGGGTGGTGACTCCACAATCCATTAGGGATAGTACCAATGTATTGTCCCGCCTTGGTCTACCGTTGACCACTAATATTGGAAATGATCTTCAAACTTTGTATAAGGCCTAAAGGATCCCTCATTGACCCAAACACATGCAATGCCTTGGGTTGTTACCAATGTACAATCATCCTATTCTTAATCCCTGATTGATCAATACAAGGTAAAAGTCATAAACAAGATTTCACTCGTTCAAATGCAACCTCAAAATTCAAGGCTTTCATAATAGCATGTATATTTTGACCTTAAACTAGTACATCTGATACTCTAAAAATTTTAAAAATTTTATATATCATAATAAACATATTAAAGATATTCTATATAAATTTTGAGAACCAATTGACACCATTTACTATTCTAAATTGCATCCTTAAGTGTATTATCCTACTTAATAGCTTTTAGAATACAACAAACACAAATAGCTCTTAAAATAATATATAAAGTACTCCAAAAATTTTAAAAATTGAACACATAATACTAAACAAATTATAAATACAGCATATAAAGATTAAAATATCATCATTTACTATTTTAAATTGGTTATTTTCTACAATTGTACTGCGTAGGTCTATTATTAAATAGTTTATAAAAATACCTCTATATATATATTTTTTAGTGTTGGATCAAACTTAAATTTTAAATCATTAGACTAGACACTTAGATCACTAATATATAAAAAATCAATGGTAAATAATTTATGTAACTCTAGATAAAAAAATTTTCTAAATTCATACTAAAAATCTACAATTCTAAAAAAGGATCTACCATCAAAATATATTTATATAAACTATTTATTTATTTATAATTGCCCTTATAAATGATCACATCATCATCATACATTAAAATTACAAATTTAAAATCAATATTTATATCTCAATGAAACTCTAATGAAAAAATTCCAATCTAGATTTGAAAAAAATCTAATTAAAATCTTAAAATCACCCATAATCAAACTAATTGATTTACTTAATTTTGATCAATCAAAATTAAACTAAAGTGTAACATTCCTATCCACATTTATTCGCATTATTACATGAACATGTTCATTGCATAAATTATTTGCAATCCCACATGGACATATATAATAGATAAATGATTATTTAGATATGTGAATATGATAAGCATGATGATGACACTTGCACCATTGCATTTGGGACACTTGAACATTTGTGTAATGTTTGTATAGTTGCATGACAAATTATCTTATGTTGTGTGCATGTTATAACATAATAAATAATGGTGTTTTATAGCTTATTTAAAAGTATAAGGAGCATATGGAGATTAGGAGATGGATAGAGGTGATGAATGAGTGAGGAAGAGGGACTAAAGGGGAAAGTGAACTTCCAACTAGTGGAAATAAGACACCATGATTTTATCTTGTTACAGTAGGTTTGTAAGTTGAATTTTTCATCCTTTAAGATCAGAATAAAGAGGTTAAATGTGAGGGGTAGCAGAAGAAAGAAAGACCTAAGGAAGAAAGAAAGAAAAAAAGAAAGAAGAAGAAGAATAAGAAAAAGAAGTAGAGGGAGAAGAGTGAGCTGCCTAGGAAGGAATCCTAAGGTTTTCTAGTTTTGGGAAAATAGGTAAGTTAATTTATCTTATTCCCATATGACATTACTCCCTCATGACTTATTAATCATGCATGGTTAGTAAGAATTATGGAGCATTTGAGGTAAAGCTCATGTATGGAAGTTGGAATTCAAGAGAAACAAGAGTTGATTGTGTTGGTTTTGTTATTAGAGCAGAATATTGTACCCATGATTTCATAACCATAGAAGATGAATTAAGGAAAGTGCAAATTATGAAAATTGCAACTTTATGCCACATATAAATGCATGTAAAAAGATTTTGCTTAATTTGGTGTGTGTTAGAAGATATGACTCCTTAATTAGGGTTGGTTCACAACCAACCAAAATCACCTCAGTCTTTTTGTTTTCTTACATTTTGATGACCTTATGTTTGGATTTAGACAAAGTGAAAATATGAAATGTATAGGGTTATATCCCCTATAAATACCTGTAAATCAATTTTGGTTGATTTGTTGATTGGAAAGAAATATGGCCTATTGATTTTGACTGACCTTGAAACTGATGAAACCTCATCAGTCTTATAATTTTGTTTTCCTAAAATTTGAAAGCCATATATTCAGAATTTGATAATATGATAAACTTGAAAGTTGTATTTTTATGTCTGATATACATACCTGTGAAATTTTTTTGCCAAATTTAACATGGTTGTTGAGATATTTCCCCTTCATAATGATTAATTGTCAATATATTGAAAACCTGCTCACCCTGAGATTTGTCATTTGTTTTGGTGACTTTATACACTAAATTAGACAAATTCTAAGACATGAAAAGTGTTCCTTTATGTGTTTTGTAACTTCTAGTTGATTATTTATGCAATTGGATCTGTACAATTTGAGATATACCTAAGAATGCAAGACATACTCAGACTGAGATGACATTGAAATAGGGCAAAATTCAAAAATTCACCACATTTTCTATATGTCTTATATTGACCTAAAATTTGACTATGTTGTACCATTATATGTGTAGTCTATTGGCAAAAAGAACCAAGTCATTTGGATAAGTATATCTAAAGTTATTATTGTTAGAGTGTCATAAGGTCAGGCTGCCATATAAAGAAAATATACATAAACACTAGGTTAAGTTGCTTGGATCATGTCGTAGTTGCATACCAAGCATTCATAATTAATTAGGCATACTTATAACCATGTATGTATCAAATGTTAGGATCTCAACACTTTAAGGAAGCATTAGAGAGAGAACCAAGCCTACCGTAAAGATTGATCACATCAAAAAGTGAGTAAAAACCATAATTATATTCTATTGTGCATGTGTGATAATTTTATGATGTGATTATGTTATATTACATGTATATGTGATTGAATTGTTGCCTTTTACATATGCATACAAGTCAAGTGAGAATTATATGCTCTTAATAATTACTTGGTATACCATTGTGAATGAATACTTACATATGGAATTAAAAGGATGTTGTGATCAACTTGTCAAACACTTGAAAATCACATGGAAAAGGGACCAATATGTCATATTGGCACATGTTATTGATCAAATGATTCACTTGTTATTTGTTGGCCAATAAAAATCAAATGGCACTTGAATCACACATGAATTCCCAGGAGCAGTGTTTGCCTTGCAAGGTCACGACAAAAATCAATCTATTGCACTTACAGTTGCATAGTCAAGAGATCAAAATGAAACATCAAGCACCAGCTAGAAAATTAAAATCATTGACAATTCTAGTATGAAAATGGGAAAGAATAACCATAGACTTTGTATATAGGCTATAGTGAACTTTGAAGAAGAATAAAGTTATATGGGTGATCATTGATAAACTAACTAAGTCAGCCCACTTTTTGTCTATTCGATGGGATAGTTCACTTAAGCACTTAGCCAAGAAATATGTGGATGAAATTGTTAGATTACATGGCGTTCTAATGTCTATTGTACCATATAGAGATCTACATTTTACATTTTGATTTTGGGTTAATTTGCAACGAGCTTTGGGTACCAAGTTGAGTTTTAGTACTACTTTTCATCCTCAGGCATATGAGCAATCAAAAAGGACAATTCAGACACTTAAAGACATGCTTCGAGCTTGTGTGATAGAGTTCAAAGGTACATGAGATGAATATATTGCCTTGATTGAATTTGCTTATAATAATCATTATCACAATAGTATACAAATGGCACCATATGAAGTATTATATGGACGAAAATGTTGAAGTCTTATCTATTGGGATGAAGAAGGGATGCATGTTTTGGAAGGGCTCAAGCTAGTACAAGACACTATGGACAAGGCGAAGGTAATCAAGTGCAAACTTAAAGCAGCATAAGATAAGGAAAAGAGCTATACAGACGAACACATAAGAGAAAGAGAATATGAGTTAGGAGACAAAGTGTTCCTTTGAGTTTCACCATGGAAAGGAATAATTCGATTTGGCAAGAAGGGGAAATTGAGTCCTCGATACATAGGACCCTATGAGATCCTAGAAAGAATCGGTCCATTGGCTTATAGGCTAGCATTACCATTAGAGATGGCTCATATTCATGATGTATTCCATGTGAGTATGCTAAGAAAGTATCGGTCTAATCCTACACATATACTTAGGGATCCAACAATAATAATTACAAATGATGTAAGTTACATTGAAAAAGTAGTGGAAATCATTAGTTGTAAGACAAAATAGTTACAAAATTGAGAAATCCCTTTGGTTAAGGTGTTATGGAGAAATCACTCATAAGAAGAGGCTACATGGGAAACTGAAGAGAACATGAAACAATAATATCCACATTTGTTTACAGGTATTGAATTTCGAGGTTGAAATTCTTTATAACAGGGGAAGAAATGTAACATCCCAATCCACATTCATTGGCATTCTTACATGAACATGTTCATTGTATAAATGATTTGTAATCCCACATGAACATATGTAATAGATAAATGATCATTTAGATATGTGAATTGAAAACACATGATGATGACACTTGCACCATTGCATTTGGGACATTTGAAAATATATGTAATGTTTGTATAGTTGCATGACAAATTATCTTATATTGTGTGCATGTTATAGCATAATAAACAATAGTGTTTTAGAGCTTATTTAAAAGTTTAAGGAGCACATGGGGATTAGGAGATTGATGGAGGTGATGAAGGAGTGAAGAAGAGGGACTAAAGGGGAAAAGTGAACTTCCAACCCATGAAAATGAGACGCTATGATTTTGTCTTATTACAGTAGGTTTATAAGTTGAATTTTTCATCCTTTAGCATCAAAATATATAGGTTAAATGTTAGATGCAACATAAGAAAGACAAACCTAAGGAAGAAAGAAAGAAAGGAAGAAGAAGAAGAAGAAGAAGAAGAAGAAGAAGAAGAAGGAGAAAAGGGAGCTGCCTAGGAAGGAATCCTAAGGTTTTCTGATTCTGGAAAAATAAGTAAGTTAATTTATCTTCTACCTACATGAAATTACTCCTTCATTACATATTAATCATGCATGGTTGGTAAGAATTATGGAGTATTTGAGGCAGACCTTATGCATAGAAATTGGAATTTAAGAGAAATAAAAGTTGATTGTGTTAGTTTTGTTGTTAGAGTAGAATTTTTTACCCACAATTTCATAACCCTAGAAGAGGAATTAAGGAAAGTAAAAAATATGAAAGTGTAGCTTTATGCCCCATCTAAATGCATGTAAAACATTTTTGCTTAATTTGGTGTGTGTGAGGAGATATGGCTCCTTAATTAGGGCTGCTTCACAATAAGCAGTCTTTTTATTTTCTTATGTTTTGATGACCTTATGTTTGGATTTAGAAAAAGTGAAAAACATGACATTTGTAGGGTTATATCCCTTCTAAATACTTGAAAAGTAGTTTGGGTTGATTTGTTGTTCGGAAAGAAATATGGCATATTGGTTTTGACTGACCCTAAAACTGATGAAACCTCATCAGTCTTATAATTCTATTTTGTAAAAATTTGAAGGCTACAGATTCGGAATTTGATAATGTGATAAACTTAAAAGTTTTATTTTTATGTCTGATTTACATGCTTGTGAAATGTTATTGCGAAATTTAACATGGTTGTTGAGATATTGTCCCTTCATCATGACTGATTGTGAACATGTTGAAAACCTGCTCACCTTGAGATTGGTCATTTGTTTTGGTGACTTTATACACTGAATTAGACAACAATTAAAACATAAAAATTATTCCTTTATGTGTTTTGTAACTTTTAGTAGATCATTTTGTATAATTTGAGATATACCCAAGAATATAAGACATATTCAGACTGTTATGACATTAAAACAGGACAAAATTCAAAAATTCACCACATTTTCTATATTTCTTATATTGACCTAAAATTTGACTATGTAGTATCATTATATGTATAGTCCATTTGGAAAAAACAATCAAGTCTTTTGGAAAAGTATATCTAGAGTTATTGCTATGAGAGTGTCGCAAGGTCAAACTACCATATAGGGAAAATATGCATAAACACTAGGTTAACTTGCATAGATCATGTTGTAGTTGCTTATAAAACATTCATAATCATTTTGGCATACTTATAACCATGTATGTATCAAATGTTAGGATCTCAACACTTTGAGGAAGCATTAGAGAGAGAACCAAACCTACCAAACCTACTCTAAAGGTTGGTCACATCAAAAGGTGACTAAAAACTATAATTAGATTCTAATATGCATGTTTGATAATTTTATGATGTGATTATGTTCTATTACATGTATATGTGCTTGAATTGTTACCTTCTACATATGCATACAAGTCAAGTGAGAATTATATATGCTTAATGATTACTTGGTATACCATTATTAATGAACACTTGCATATGGAACTAAAATGATATTGTGACCGGTTTGTCAAACACTTGCAAATCAAGTGGAAAAGGGACTAAAATGATTCGCTTGTTATATACTAGCCAACAAAAATCAAATGTCACTTGAATCACATTAATTCTCGAAAGAAGTGTTTGTCTTGCAAGGTTACGACAAAAATCAATATATTGCACATGCACTTGCACAGTCAATTGTTATACCTGTAATATACAATGATGATATTCTTATGTTGCTTCTGTTATAAGAATCTTATTATTATTTTTATTCGTTGAGTTGCGACTTACCAAATCGCAATTAAGTTTTTCAGATACTAGAGCATAGGGTTTGGATACTTTGGTGCATAGTGTTTTGCATAGAGACACATGGACCATAAATTCTCAACTGAATTCCAACTCTTTCTCTCTCTTTATGTCTTGTATATATATCTAGATAGGAACTAGTTTATGTTCAAAAACCTTGAACATTAGTTAACACATATATACATTAAATACATACTGTATTATGTATGTATGATGAATAAACCTTTATGCATATGTATTTTTGGATATGAATGTCATGATTTGTACATGAAAATGGTCGTTACATAAAGTAATCTAAAGTAATATATAATAAAATTGACTATGAATTAAATTGGCTTACCTCTAAAAAAATTTCTACTGAATTGATGAAAGAACTTCAATGAAAATCACCAATAAACAAGCCACATAATTATTTTCCCTCTCTTTTTCGCTTTTATCTCCCCCTCCCCTATTTTTTGCTTGGTTTGGCGGCACCAGCACTCTTTCTCGTACAATGTGTTTGTTAAATATATATATATATATATATATATATATATATATATATATATATATATATATATATATAAAAAAAAAATAACATATAATTAAATATATTTATTTATAAAT